>JAFEMH010002300.1:0-10000 GCA_022495995.1 Adenophora triphylla var. japonica | reverse complement strand
TCGAGAGAATGACTCTCTTTATAGTCAAAGATGAGGTTCTTTAGAAAAGGAGGGTCCTTAGCCCATCAATCCTACACTTTAAGATGGTCGAGCTCATATAGATGCTTCATACTCATCTTAAGTGATAATCGGAGATATAGGGTTCAAAGGTGTCCCTTTTCTAAAGAGATTATGAAACCTTTATGGAAGGAACGATGTAAAGATAGGATCTTTTACATCGGTCCGTTCCGAGGTTACTAATGGGGGAATGGGGGAGTGCATGTAAAAATGACATTTTTAATAAAAAGATGACATTTTTGGGTTGCAAATGATGCATTTGATTCAAAGAAATGATCTTTATTGCAAATGATGCATAAAGATATGATTTTTATGCAAATGATGCATTTTTATGAAGAAATTGGAATTCATTAGGCCCGCTGGCCGAAATAGGGGACCTCTCTCGCGCAGAGGCACTGGGCACTAGCCGTTATGTACAAAAGCTTGAATATCAAAATGTGATCATCACATACCTGGGCCTCAGGTCGGGGCCGGAAAGCACGAGGTGTCACCTCTGGAAGAGGTATCTGCGCCTGTGAATGTGTGCCCAAAATTTTGTGTATTGTTGGATTCACGCGAGTTTGAAGACATTCGGTTTAATTTGAAAAACGGAGTCGCCACGCCATTTTGATTACCTCAAAACTTTGAAAAAAAGGTTTTATGGGTTCGGAGGTTAAGTTACCCCTTGGGAAGAACGGATCGTCGTTCACCCAAGGTGCCTTGCCGGAGCAAGTCTCCCAAGATCCCATTAATCGTGCTTGCTTGCGTGCTTTCTTGTGTGCATGTGTTTGAAAATAAGGAGGGAATGTCCCAAGTCGTCTTCCGGACGTACAAGCCATTTATTGGTTGTCGCTCGGGATTTCTTGGATTTTATGTATTCGGGATTATGATCCCGCCCTCATCTTGAACTTGTGATCATCGCATTTTTGGACCTTGGGACTTGCGTGATCGAGAGAATGACTCTCTTTATAGTCAAAGATGAGGTTCTTTAGAAAAGGAGGGTCCTTAGCCCATCAATCCTACACTTTAAGATGGTCGAGCTCATATAGATGCTTCATACTCATCTTAAGTGATAATCGGAGATATAGGGTTCAAAGGTGTCCCTTTTCTAAAGAGATTATGAAACCTTTATGGAAGGAACGATGTAAAGATAGGATCTTTTACATCGGTCCGTTCCGAGGTTACTAATGGGGGAATGGGGGAGTGCATGTAAAAATGACATTTTTAATAAAAAGATGACATTTTTGGGTTGCAAATGATGCATTTGATTCAAAGAAATGATCTTTATTGCAAATGATGCATAAAGATATGATTTTTATGCAAATGATGCATTTTTATGAAGAAATTGGAATTCATTATGCAAATGATGCATAAAGATTGCATTTTGAAAAGCATATGATGCTAGTTTATGGTAAAGACATGATCTTTAAAGCAAATGATGCTTGGAAAAGGTATTTTGAATGCAAAGGATGCATTTTGATTGAAAAGATTTGATTTTTATATGCAAAGGATGCATGAAGATGACATTTTTATTGGAAAATGGGGGTTTTAGGTGCAAAGGATGCACCTTTATGGGGAAAAACTACATTTTTATGACAAATGATGTCTAATGTATGCAAAAGGGGAAGGGGGAATATAAAGATATGATCTTTAATCTACCAAGTCCCAAGCAATATAAAGGCAATGCAATGAGCAATTTATAAAGCAATTAGGATGCAAGGTTAGGGCGTGCGAGGTTACGAATGGCTTCCTTCTTCTTTGGATGAAGCTAGGAGGAGAGGTTGATCTTGGATCTTCAAGGAGGAGGGAGGTAGCTTCTTGGCCTTCTTCTTCACCTTCTTGAACTTCCAGCAGCTTCTTGGGAGGATTTCTTCGTAATATGAGAGATTGATGCCTTTTGTGAATGATTAAAATGGGTAGAGGAGGGCTCTATTTATAGGCAGTCTGGAAATCGCCAATGAGGCCGTGCGGCTAGGGACCTCGAGCTAATGCAGCCGTGCGGCATTATCCACAATGACTCAGCATTTCTAGAACCATGCAAGGTGGCAAATTCTAGAAACTTCCTCCTAATTAAGAAAAACGTGTTTCTTAATTGGGAAGGCTCCTTTTCAGCCTTTTATTCAATTTGGAACTGTTCCGGAATATTTCCGAAACACTAGGAAGGTCCGGGGAATTATCGGGAAACTTACCGAAATTGCCGGGAAATTTAACCGGAAGGCATGAGCCAGATTTGGGTACTTACAGAAGCCCCTCGGCAACGTCACTTGCAAGGCGAGTGGGGTTGTCGATAGAAAAGGATCCGATCTGGCAAATGCCGAGACGGATTGGGTGACCAAGGTGGTCGAGTGGCTGAACCTCTGGAAGGCTACCTACGTATCCCGGAGGAATCAAGCCAGGCCGTAGTTCGGAAAATAGGATCCGCTGAGGAATGGAGAAGAGAAAACTGGTCTCTTGCTGGGGAAATAGAAGAGAAAATGACCTAGGAGGTCAAGCAATTGATCCTACTGGGGATATGCTAGAAGTGACCAAGGTGGTCGGATAACAAAGTCTCTTATGAGGGACTACTTCATCACTGAGGAGTGACGGAGGAACAGGGTGACCAAAGTGGTCGGATGGCTGGACCTTTTATAAAAGGTTACCTACGTATCCCGGAGGAATCAAGCCTTGATCGTAGTTCAAGCATCACTAGATAGTTAGGAACGATGTCTAGGATCCTTGAGGTTTTGACAATTAATGGAGGTTGTCACCTGACATTATCCCGTTATAACGGAATTAACGGAGGCGACTGGGAAGAAAGCTCAATTGCTTAAGAGATAAGGGATATCTTCTGAAAAAGATGTTATCTTAGTTAAAAGATAACGGGAATTGCATGCCCAAGTGGAAGGTCCAGGGGCAGGATTGTAATTTTCTGCTCAGAGCGAATGAGGCCGCCCGGCATGAGATGGAGAAAAAGAAGCCGTACGGCTAGAAGCCTGATTTTTCCAGATTATTTAAAATCAGATTTGAACGGGCCATTGGCATTGTGTTGCCGCCCAAGAACGCAGAGAGAGAGAGAGGAGGAAGAGAAATTTCGAATTCCTTCAATTTCCTTTGCTTCTATCGATTGGAATGGATCCGGAAGGCAATCCTATACTGAGGCAAGCAAGAAGAAATATCTCCGCGGCCGCTCGGAGGAGAAGAAAGGAGCTCGTGCGAACGGAAAGAAAGTATGACTTTCTTACGCCTCCGTCGAAGCTTTACCCGGGGAGAAGAGAGCACAAATCGACGAACCCGCGTCCGGTTGGGGTAAGCATTCTTATTTGGCTCAATTCCGTCGATTTTGATTGAATTTTGAATGACTTAGGGCTTGACCCGAACTTAGGAATTTTCTAGGATTTTCCTAGGATTTTTGAACGACTTTGAGATATTGATGAATAACCTATGAGGCTAAGAACATGCAATGTGCAATTTGTTTGACAAAAATAATGGGAATGACCCACTTTTTTCTCGAAAATAAAGTAAGAATGAAAAATTGTCTAAAGTGAGACGGAGTTCTTGCACGTGCTAGAACTAAGTCAAAATTTTGAGAAA
Organism: Adenophora triphylla var. japonica; assembly: GCA_022495995.1. Lineage (NCBI taxonomy): Eukaryota > Viridiplantae > Streptophyta > Magnoliopsida > Asterales > Campanulaceae > Adenophora > Adenophora triphylla. The sequence goes on along the minus strand of JAFEMH010002300.1, from coordinate 6,394 downwards.
ACATGATTTTGGAAGATGAAAAGGATTCATGCATGCCATTTTGAAAGAATAATGCTTATGTGCAAAGAATTGTAAAAATTGTGATTTTGTGCTTTAGGAAAGCAATGGGACTTGACATGACGTGTTTCAAGTGATGAAAGACGCTTTTTTGATGCAAATGATGCTAGAAAAACTTTTGTGAATGCTTTTCTTTTGAAAATATGTGCACTTTTTTTTTTTTTTGAATATATGCATGCTTTTGAAAATGATGAATGATTGACACACTTCTTTGTTGTGCTTGTCTACAGGAGAACAAGTCTAGAGGACCATCAGAGATTGCAGTCAAGCTTTGGCAGAGGATGCCGGATTTCGAGAAGAATGGGGTGAACCCCAAGGATTTGGTGAGGGCTACCGGCCTGGATTCATTCGTCGAGGCTATCGGCAGGGGTGTTCATATCACCTCTAAGAGCAAGGGCTTGATCCGAGGCCCTTTCGAAGTTACGGTGGGATAGCACCCATAGCTTCCATCCGAGCCTTCTGGGAGAGCTGACAGTGACTCCTGCCGATTTCACAGCTATTACTGGCCTACAGTTCACCGGGAGGCCCGTGACTTGGAGAGACCATATTACTGCCGAGGAGTTTCAGAATTTGGTTGGATTTGAGTTGATTCCCAAGGGGCTGGGTATGGAGACGCGGAATGTCGAGGTGGCAGATCCCGTGAATCGCATGCGAGAACTTTGCTGCTAATGATGTGACTACCCGGTTGTACCGGCTAGAGCTTTTGTGTGGTTGATGCTATCGGTCACCATTTTTGCTAATTCTGGGACACTGGCCATGACTTGTCTCCTTGATTCTTTGGTTGATGTGGATGGGATAGGGACGGTCTCTTGGGGAGAGGCCGGATTGGCGGAGCTCTACTTCTCCTTGGACATGTACAGTAAGTAACAAGGCTGCTTCGATGGACTGCTTCTCATTTGCCCTCGAGGTAATCTCCTTTTATTTTCTCTTTCTTTTCTTGTCTTGAGACTTTTATGAGAGAGAGAATGACCTTTTTGATGTTTTGAACATGCAGGCCTGGTTCTGCGAGGTGATCGGGTTCTTTCCTTGGAACCAACAGAGCGATATCACCATCTTCCCTGCTATGGTTCGCTGGAGGGGAGATGCGAGAGATAAGTTCACGGGAAAGACCCGGATCACTTTTGATTACAAGATGGTGAGGCAGATCATCAACAGGGATGGGCACGACGGAGTGGACTTCTACCCTTGGGGCAGGTATCCGGAGATTTTGCTGGGAGATGCCATTGAGGCGACGAGGCAGCGGAGATGGCTGACGGGGCTGACATGTGATGTCATATATTTGGGGGACCGTTTCTCGAGGCAGCATGGCCATGTCCCTCCATTGGACGCCATTACTCCTCAGATCCTCCAAAGACGGATGCCGCAGCCCCGGGGATTGGCCGCGGATAAGATTGAGAAGATACCAGGAGGTATAGCTACAGAGGAGTATTTTGACATGGGTACCCCTACGCCGTGTTTGTGGAGGCGCGGCGAGGATGCCACAAGGCTAGTGAAGTTGGCGGTCACTCGTGTGGATATGGGGAGGATGAGCCTACCGACCCGCCGATCCCTCCCGTGCATCTGTCCTATGTGGTCCAGGAGTGCCGAGGAGGATGAGGATTCCCGTCCCCGACACTAGGGAGCCCCAGTGATACCCCGCCGCCCGACAAAGACTATAAGTATACTTTTAGGGTCTTTCCCTTTTCAGCTTCGATTTTTCTCGCTTTTTGCAATTTTCTCGAGATTTTCGAGATTTTTCCGAGATTTTTTTCTTCTTTTCTCAGTTCCGCCTCGCACTTATGATAGGGCCGGGTCGTGCGTAATAGGGCCGGAAGGACATGTGCTCTGGCCCTTTCGAGGAAGCCGGCTCCGCACTTCAAAGGCAGCAGCTGATGCACAGTGAGCCCGGCGCAAGAGACGACATGCCTGGGGCACAGCTGCGTCTACCTCATCGGCCTCGGAGTACTCTTCCAGCGCCATGCCTCGGGGGCGTGGACCCAACGCCGACATTCGGAGCAAACTAGCGGGCCGAGTACGGGCACGATAATGTCCATTTGTCTGACGTGAGCGACCAAGAGGACTTGATGAGGGAGGCTAGCGTCTATGAGCTGAGCAGTGATGAAGATGAAGAAGAATCGGAGGCCTAGGAGGTCTCTAGAGTAGATTTAGGAACAAAAACAAACAATGGACAAGATTTATGCACACTTTGTTTATTTTTTGCTTTATTCTGGCGCCGATGGGGCGAAGACATTGTATTAATGCTTTATTTACTTTTTCTAATTTATGCTTTTTAATTTGCATATTATCTGAGCCTTGGGGCAGCTTTTTGCTTGGAATTGGGGCTGAAACTGGGCCAAAATGATTTATAATGGTGTATAAATGCTTGAATGGCTTCTGGATATGTTTTTGTACAGGTTTTGGTTGAAAAAGTGGGGTGAAAACTTCCTTGGGCAGCAACTTGGTTGCTGCAGAATTTTTTTCTGCAGATGGCTAATGTAGCCGTGCGGTTTTGTCCAGAGGGCAAATGAAGCCGTGCGGCTTACAGTTCTGTCTGAATTGGTTATTTTCTGAATAAAAGCAAGGCTTGGCCATTTCATTTCATTTTCAACCTAGACTTGTCCCAATTGTTCCCAGAGCACATTTTGGACCTAAAAGCACCATCTTTGGTCATTTTGCAATGGAGAAGCCCGTCAGATTGCAAAGGGGGAAGCGAGACCGTTTTCTGTCCGATCTTCAATCTTGGGTGAGACACAACTTCCAATTTTATAGGGGGCTGCTTGATTCTTCCTTCAAGATCAAGTCTTTATGGCATTTGAGGGATCTCCCGCCCGATTGGGACCTTTTGAGAGCCGCAAAGAAAGTTCGGGACGTCCGGAGACATGTTTACTGCTTTTCTTATAACGAGATTGTCCCGACGCATGAAGACTTCCGAGCCTTGATTGGGGGTCCCGAGATTGAGGCTATATCTATTCCGCTGATCGGAGACGCGCCGGTGGCGGTAAAGCTTGCATCTTTTCTGCAGATTCCTCTGGGAGAGGCTGAGGGGATGATGGTAGCCCCGGACAGGATTGACCTTTCTGATATCCCGGGCAGGTTTGGGTCTCCAGATATGGCTGCGACCACGGTGGCTATGGACGCATTTATCCTTTGCGTATTCTCTGCTCTGTTCACCACTGAGTCCGTGGGGATCTGTCATAGTGGTCTCTTGGACATGGTTAGAGACTGCAGGGCTGGGAAGGATATTGTCCCGCTGGTTTTGGGAGAGACACTTCATGGGATTGACAGGATGGCTCGGGGAGACCATTTCATGAGATCCGGGAGTCCGGCTGTGCTGACCTTATGGCTGCAGGAGAGGCTCGGGGCTTTGCCAGGGGCTTTGCCGACTCAGTGCCCTTGGGTGATTTCTCATAGAGGTGCATCGAGGCAACAGGACCAGGGTAGCTGGGAGCTGACGATGGCTAGGCTATCCACTTCGGACATCCGTTGGTGGATACCTCATTGGAGGTTGCAGACCAGGAGGGCATTTCAGGAGTCCTATGTTGTGAGGGTTCCAGGGTTCTGTTGGTCGTCCTTCTACATTCCCTGCTTAGCATCCAGGCAGTTTGGGGCCTTACAGGAGCCTTTGAGTGATTGGGAGGACATTCGCACCATGGAGGTGGTGTCATTGGATATGAGGGATCCAGTCAACTTCTCTTTCTTCTCGAGGGCTTGGACATACGCCGCTTTCCCACCCGTGGCTATCTTCAGGAGCGGGAAGAGTACCATCTTAACCACCGTCTACTGGACCGGGTACGAGAGGGAGACGGGAGCGACTCAGTCATCTTGGAGGAGAGACGCCGAGCTTTATTGGGGAGCCGCGTGACTCGAGTAGGACTCGCGAGGGAGATCGGGAGGCTAAGGCTAGTCGCCATAACCGCCTGGGTGACCTGATCGGAGACATGGAGGCTCGGTACAAGAGGTTGTCCGAGGAATTCGCACCTTTGACCGAGACTCGGAGGGAGGAAGTGCGGACCTCGTGCTCTGCAGTAGAGAGCACTTATTGACACGGGTTTGGTGGAGGCTCCAGTGAGGATACCGGAGGTCGGGATGAGGGATACCGACATCATAGATAAAAAGAGGAAGAAGACTCGACGGGGCCGAGGAAAAGGGAAGAAGACCAAAGAAGACTCAGCGAATGACGACTGACAAATCTTTTCTTAGGATCTCCTTATTGCCATTTTGCAAACACATTAGTTTTATTTAGGCATTTTTTTTTTATTTTAGATCTTTGTAGCAGGTTAGCAGAGTCAAGAGGTAGACCGTGCTTGAACTCATCAAGAAGTTTTTGACTTGTAATGAACAAGAAATATTATTTTAGAAATTAATCAAGACACATTTCATGGAAATTCAAATGTCTTATTGATTGGGACCCGTTTTATGAAAACTGAAATACCCTTTATTATTTAGGACGCACTTCATGGAAGCTTAATTGCCCTTTTTATTGTTTAGACCGAACCATATATGGCCGCCTACGTTCCCCTTTTACAAGAAAGACTAAGGGGCTCAGTGTCTTCGTAGTTCATTCCCGGTGAATTATATATTTTTTTTTTTTTTTTTTATGTGCAGCCCTCGTTTTTGCCTAGACCGCCCTTTTTGGGGTTTTCACCCTAGCCGGGCATTACTCTTTTGCACTAAGATTTTTTATGTGCAACCCCGTCTTTTGCCTAGACCGCCCTTTTTGGGGTTTCGGCACTTAGCCGGGTATTACTTCTTTTTGCACCCTTTTTTTTATTATTTTTTTTTCTTTTAGACATAGTATCTTGAGCTTATCACCGTTGACCGGGTGGACAAAGGGATTGCCGTCCAGTGTCCGCAAGCTTCATGGCTCCTCCCGATAGTATCTTCGCACCACATAAGGGCCGATCCAAACGGGTTCCCATTTTCCTGTGGGGTTATCTCGGTAGGGGGCTTCACTTTCAACACTAAGTCACCTTCTTTGATGTCTCCGGCCTTGACCTTTTTATCAAACGCCCGGCCATCCGCCTCCGGTAGGCTTGGGTGTGTTCCATGGCTTTTAGCCTTCTTTCATCAAGCAGGGCTAACTCATCATGCCGGCCGCGCAACCATTCTACTTCATTGACATCGGTTTCCAAGAGGACCCTTAATGACGGGATTTCCAACTCCACCGGTAACACCGCTTCCATCCCGTAGGTTAAGGCAAAAGGAGTTTCTCCCGTAGCCGTTCTGACAGACGCTCTGTAGCCCTGCAGTGCCAAGTGCAGCTTTTGGGCCAATCACGACCACGGGTGGCCATTTTCCTGATGATCCATTCGAGCGTCTTATTAGCAGCCTTCCACGGCTCCATTAGTCTCGAGGTCTATACGGAGACGACTTGTGGCGAGTGATTCTGAATTCCGACAAAGAACCTATCGCAGCCCCTTCAAAGTGCGACCCATTATCGGAAATGATCTCGTTGGGCACCCCATATTTGCACATTATATTTTCTTTGATGAATTGGGCCACTTTTCCGGAAGTGAGGACCTTGTAGGACTTGGCCTCTACCCACTTGGTGAAGTAGTCGATGGCTACTAGCACAAATTCATGTCCATTGCTTCCTCGGGGCTATTTTCCCTATCACGTCAATACCCCAAGTTGCAAACGGCCAAGGAGTCGTCATGCAATACGTGTCATGAGGCGGGAGATGGTTGAGGTTGGCAAACCGCGCACTTGTCGCATGCTCGGACGTGCCGGACACACTGCTTTCCATGGAAATCCAAAGAGTAACCCATTCTCGAGGATCACTTGCATCGTGGCTGCATTCATATGAGGACCGCAGGACCATTGTGGACTTCGCCATCAACTCTTTGGCCTTTTCTCGAGTGATGCACAAGAGGAGTGGTCCTTGGTATTGCTTCTTGTACAGGTTGCCTCCTAGAATGACATAATGGGAGGCCAACTTTTCGTGGCTTGCAAGCTCTTGGCTCGACACCTTCTTTTGGTCTACCTTCTTTGTCTCGAAAGCCGACTCTCCATCTTTGAGGAATCGGTAAATTTGATTGTACCAGTGGTTCCTTTATGGGCTCGGGGTCCTGTGTCTACTTCACAAATGTAAGGTCGGGGCTTCTCTTCTACCCACTCGGAAGGGTTTTATGGCTTTTCCTCGGGATCTCTACCAATGAGGCTAGAGTAGCTTAGGGCATCTCGCGAATCTGTTCTTTTCCCTTGGCAAGTAGTGGAAGGTCACTTCTCCGAACCTGGGTCTACCAACTCCTCCATATGGGCATGATACCGCTGCTGCGATTAGGGTCCACAAAGCGCTTCCACTTTGTCGGGAAACTGTTGATGATCGTGGCATTTGAAGTCTCCGTAAACTTCTAGC
>JAFEMH010002299.1:135000-356622 GCA_022495995.1 Adenophora triphylla var. japonica | reverse complement strand
ATTAAGAATCTTCCGGGGCTTTCTACTTAAAATGTTGTCTTTTATTAATTTCTATTCGGTTGAAAAGGGGATTCGCTTCTTCTTTTTCGCAACTACTCTAGATCCTTGGATCGTTGGTTCAGCTACTACGTCTATAAGCCCCTCGTATTCCACTCCGTATTTCGACCTCCCAGTGTAGGATACCACTACGAGGGTCCTATGTGGCACGCGGATCCCCAGCCCAACCGAGAGTAAAGAACGCTCCTAACGGGTCTAGCGGGTCATGTGAACTTTCAACGCATGAGCTATACGAATTATGGTCAAGGCAATACTAGGAAAGTCTCGCCTTTCAGCTCTTTAACTAAATTTAGGCAGAGTTTCGTTTTGAGCGAATGACGTTTTGATTTTCAGTAATGTCCGAGAAGATAGCCAGTAATGGGTCATGTGGCAAAAGCCGGATGACATGTTGTCACATTGAACTTCGTTGCATACGCCGGGCGTGAGTCGACCGAAGTCACGCCGGGTCAAGATCTTGCCAATTTTTCCTGGTCCAATTTTGCGTGAGCTTCGCTGAGCGAAAGATTCTTTGGATTTTTCAAAAGACTTGGTCTCTACTCTTACGCATTCCGCGTGTGCAGCCAAGGTCAAAAGTCAATGTCGTAGTCAAGGTTCTCACCAATTTTTCCTAAGCCGAATTTCTCGGTGGTTTCACTTGAGTAAAGAGATCTCGACTTCCGTTGTTTAACGGTTGGGCTTCGATCTTTACGAGGGTATGCTTAATCTGGGCTATATGACACCTGACTAGACCAAAAACCAACCAAAAAGTCACGGTTTTTTGAAACGTGTGACACGGATCAGGCATTGGTCGACACCGGCCGCGCATGGGGAGGCTGGGAATGATTCCGTGCGCGCCCGGGAGCATCGTAAGGTCAGTCCGTGTCTGCATCGTAACCGAAACCACCTCTGCTCAAGGACGTATGTGTAAAGTGTGCTGTGATATATCGTGTGCGCGTAGTGTGCGGTCTCCTAAAAATGTTCCTTTTTGAGTTAAAACAGTAGATTTTCATGAAATGTGTTTTAAAGGAATGATTTTCGGACGGGAGAAATGCGGGGCCAGATAAGCACGTAAATTTTCTGGGAGCTCCTGGGCCATTTTGAACCGAGTAGCCCTAAGCCGCCAGATCGTCGCCGATTAACCATAATTTTTCCTTGTGGAATTACCATCGAGGTCAGTCCAAATAACTAAAGTGGATTGATCGTTTCAGATTCATCGTACTGATCAATTTTCCAAGCTCCACTCCTTCGCTATTTTCGGGTTGTTTCGCGTTCAAAGTATGCACAAATTTCCAAGATGCAAATGATGCAATGCAAGGCAAATAAAGTAAGTGACGATAAACGGAATCCTGCGACGTGGAGTTCATCCCGCTCAAAGGGAAAAAGCTTTCTTTTATTATTATTTTTTCAAAAAGTGATACCAAGACGCTGGATTACTAAAACCACCGTTTATCCCAAGCCCCAGGTTAGGGAGCCATACAGAAGGTTAAGTGGTGTCCACCTATATACCGAGTATCGATTTTTTTGTTTTAAAAATAAAGCTTTTCTCCTTCTGGGGATATTCCTCACGGAGTCGCCAAACTGTGAATGTGTGCCCAAATCGGATTCACGCGAGTTTGAAAACATCCGCTTAATTTTGAAAACGTGAGTCGCCACGCCATTTTGATTACCTCAAAACTTTGAAAAAAAGGTTTTATGGGTTCGGAGGTTAAGCCACTCCTTGGGAAGAACTAATCGCCGTTCACCCAAGGTGTTCCTCGGCCGTAGCAAGTCTCCCAAGATACGATTTATCGTGTTTCGCAAGTGTGCTTTCTTTTGTGTGCATGTGTTTGAAAATATGTAGGGAATGTCCTAAGTTGGTCTTCCGGACGTACAAACCATTTATTGGTTGTCGCCGAGAGATCTTGGATTTTATGTGGAGTCTTGGGATTTTGATCCCGTCCTCATCTTGGACTCAGATCATCGCTTTTTTTAACCTCTGGACTCAAGCGTGATCGAGAGAATTACTCCCTTTATAGTCAAAGATGAGGTTCTTTAGAAAAGAAGGGTCCTTAGCCCATCAATCCTACGCTTTAAGACGGTCGAGCTCTATATAGATGCTTCATGCACTCGTCTCTAAGCGAGGCAATTGGAGATATAGGGTTCAAGGTTGTCCCTTTCTAAAGAGACATCATGAAACCTTTTATGGAAGAAAGCGATGTAAAAATAGGATCTTTACACCGGTCCGTTCCAAGATTGCCGTTAATGGGGATGGTATGAGGGAAATGCATGATTTGTAATATAAAAATGACATTTTTAGTGAAAAAGATGACATTTTGGGTTTGCAAAGAGATGCTTTTGATTTAAAGAAGTGATCTTTATTGCAAAGGATGCTTTTTTAATGTAAAGACATGATTTTTATGCAAAAGATGTATTTTTGAATGTAAAGACATGATTTTTATGCAAAGGATGCATTTTTATGAAAAGGAAATTGGGATTTAATATGCAAAGGATGCATAAAGATTGCATTTTGAAAAGCATAGGATGCTAATTTAGGATAAAGATATGATTTTTAATGCAAAGGATGCATGAAAAGCATTTTATGTGCAAAGGATGCATTTTTATGATAAAAGACTTGATCTTTATATGCAAATGATGCATAGAGATGATATTTTTATGTAAAAATGGGATTTTTAGGTGCAAAGGACGCACCTTTATATATGAAGATTACATTTTTAATGGCAAGGGAAGTGCACAATGCATGCAAAGGGGAAGGGGATGATAAAGATATGATCTTTAAACTACCAAGTCCCAAGCAAAGTAGTATTAACAATATATGAATGCAATGAGCAAATTAACTTCATATAGAGCAATTAGGATGCAAGGTTAGGGTGTGAGAGGTTACCAATGGTTTCCTCTTCTTATTTGGATGGAGCTTTGTGGAGGAAGGATTGATCTTGGGATCTTCAAGGAGTGGAGTAGAGGTGGTTTCTTGGCCTCTCTTCTTCACCTTCTTGGACTTCGGCAGACCTTTTGGAGTGTATTTTCGTATTGTGGTGATATTGTGTTTTTTGTTGATGATCAAAATGGGTAGAGGAGGGGGCTACAGTTTCTATAAAGGGCCAGTGATCAGGAAGAGCGAATGAAGCCGTGCGGCTAGGGGTCTTTGGCTCACAATGCGGTAGATGCGACATTATCCACAATGACTCAAAGACTTCTAGAATCATGCATAGGTAGCAAATTCTAGGAACTTTCCTCCCACGATTAAAAAAAACGTGTTTCTTAATGGATAAGCCTTCCTTTCAGCCCTTAATTAATTTGGAACAGTTCCTGGAATATTCCGGAACACTAGGGAAGAGTCCAGGAATTACCGGAAAACTTACCGAAATTGCCGAAAAGTTTAACCTAAGGCAACAGCGAGATTTGGGGTACTTACACCGTCCCATCAAACTTTTCGATCAACACCTTATTACCATCCTCCAAAGCTCCCAAGAAATCCATAGCAAAAATACCAGCCAATCAATGCCCAGTTAAACCAAAACCAAAGGCTCGACGTACCAGCTTGTTGTGAATTCACGCATGTGATGATGTGTCGCCATTTCTCGCAGGAAAAAATTCGATTTTTTGCGTTTCTTTGAGAAAAACCAAATAAAACCCGAGAAAAAAGAACGGAGTCGCCACGCCATTTTTGTTTTAAGGGCCAAAACTTTGAAAAATGCCCGAGATTAGAGATTTGGGGTTCGGAGAGTCATGTTACACGCCGGGAAGGACGTTAGTGTGCACCCGGAATGCCTCATAAAACGAGTCTTCCAAGCTGAAAATTATTTGTGTGTGTGTGTGTGTTTTGGCCAAAATAAGTTGGAAACCTCAGAAAAGTAAAAATTGGGATATCTTTTTAAGACTTTAAACTGATCCTATGATTTTTTGGAAGATTTTTGGATTGAGATTTGGTACTCAAAAGACCTTTTGAAGTTGAGAGTCACTTCTGCCAGAATGAAAAAGGCAGTAGACCTTTTTGATTTTGAAATGGACTCAAGGGCCTTAAAAATTCATAATCTGGATAAACTCAGAGAATGAAAGTTGTTCCAGACACCTTTTAAATAAGATTTGTGCGAAGGAATTTTCCATTTTCGGGAGAAGACATTTTGAGGGGTCAAAACCTTCTGGAAATCTCAGATATGAGATCTGGATTTCCAGAAGCTGATGAACTGGCCTCTAAAAGAAAATTTGAAAAAGAGGAGTTTTACTCACCCAAAAAAATAAATTAAAACTATTTCTGGAAAGCTTCTGGATGTTGTCTTACAAAAAGTGTTTTGTAGTCAACAGAATTCAAATTCCAAGTTTATCTGTGTGTCCAAAAATTTAGACAATGGACTGGGGTCTTGGAAAAAATTGCTACTGGACAGCAACTTCTCAAGAAAGAAGGAAATATGATTTTAAGGGGGTTTTGCATCCATGATTGCCCCCATTTCCCTAGGTTTGGGTTAGTGATCACTTGACATTTTTAGTGGTGAATCAACTATACCAAACCATCCTTGGGGTACATTAGGACTAAGCACTTCATTTGCTTGGGAAGGGGAAATTTTATCCTTTGAAATCAAGAGATTTGGTGCTGGAAAATGGCTATTTTTAGGGTTTTGAAAATGTGTTTTCTTTGCAAGAAAGTAAGAACACTTCTGATACAAAATGTTGATCCTTGTAGAAGATCATCCATGGAGATGAACTTCCATGGTGATCTTCTTGGATCGTGTGAAGACAAGAAGATGAATGAACTACATTTTGTAGCTTGAAAATGCATGCATGGATGTAGAGATTTAGGGTAAGTAAGAGGGTAGAGTGCAGATACCTATCTTCCTTTTTTTGTGTCTTTGTTTGAAGGCTTGAATGTAAGAGTGAGTGGGTTTGATTTGAGTGAGTGAAAGTTGGGAAGATTCAAGAGAAAAAGGTGACAATTCTTAGAGAATTCTCACTCGTTTTTTCTAAGTATTTTCGCCAAATGCTTTGTGAATTGTGTTCTTGTTTCCTTCTTATTTTTGTGACTCTGAGGGCTCAATTCTATAGCTCTCGAATTTTACAATCCCATCCGCGCGGATAGGACCCGCAAATGCTGCACCGTTCATTAAATCTTTGCTCGAGCAGTTTGGACACAAGGAATAATCTTTTTAAAATTCAAATTAACCGACCTGCATTTTGTTTCCACCATTTCTTTTTTAGTTTTTCTTATTTCTTTTTGCTTTTTGATTCCTTTCCTTGGTTTATCTTTTTTCGCAATCCCTAATCTACCCTTACTTGGTTAGGAAATGTTAGGAATGTTAAATTGGGTATTAGAGAATGTTATAACTTTCGTTAATTTTCTAACGAAAATTCTAACAAGCTCAAATTGGAGCACTTGACAAGAGCCCCTCGGCGACCAGGCGCTTGCCCGAGAAGGAAGAGGGGTCGTCGATAAGAGTAAGGCTCCATATTTGGCGGGATGATCGAGAGTGATCGGGTGGTCGAACCTAGTTTGATAGGCTACCTACGTATCCCGAATGGGAATCAAGCCGATCGTAGTTCGGGTCTTCGACCACAGAGATGATGGCGTTTTAGGTGCCTCGAGCCCGATGAGCGAGTTACGCGGTCAATGGCCGCCTGAGAAACTACTGTCTGGGATAAGCAGATGACCATTTTGGTCGGAGGGCTATCCGCTGCTTTGAGGATAGGGAGACGACCATTTTCGGTCCGATGGCTATCCGCTCCGTCGGGGATAATTGCGATTTATCAGCTTTCCTAGTGTTGTGTGTGTGATAGCGTACTTAGGTGCCTCGAACCTTGGAGATGGCGCTTTAGGTGCCTCGAACCTTGGAGATGGCCAGTTTTAGGTGCCTCGTACCTTGGAGATGGCATTTAGGTGCCTTAGACCTTGAGATGGCGTTTTAGGTGCCTCTAACCTTGATGATGGCATTTTAGGTGCCTCGAACCTTGGAGATGGCGTTTTTAGGTGCCCTCCCGGACCTTGGAGATGTATGCGTTTTAGGTGCCTCAGAGCCTTGATGATGGCATTTTTAGGTGCCTCGGACTGGATGATGATGGATTTTTAGGAGTGCCTCAAACTGGATTTGAAAAGGCCTTTCGGTGGACTTTGTCTGGCTCGCAGAAGGAGAGGGTGACCGTTTTGGCTCCAGGGGCTGGACTGAATGATAGGCTACCTACGTATCCCCAGCGGGGAATCGAAGCCCCCTTTCGTAGTTGTGAGTTCTACTCGAGGTTCCGTTGGCTTTTGGGATTCCAAGTTAGCTTCATTTGGAGGATTTCGTTAGCCTTTGATGGGGAAATCGGACGTATTTGTAGGGGAAATCGGGTCTTACGCTGCATCGCCAGTGGATAATTTTGATAAAAAGATACGGGATTCCGTTATCTTTCGGGAAATCGGTCTTACGTTTGACTCTGCCGGGGATAATTTTGATGAAAGATACGGGATCTCGTTATCTTTCTAGGGAAATCGGTCTTACGTTTGACTCGCCGTTGAATGGATTTTGATGAAGATACGGGATCTCGTTATCTTTCTCGGGAAATCGGACTTACGTTTGACCGCCATTGAATGATTTTGATGGAAAGATACGGGATCTCGTTATCTTTCTGGGGGAAATCGGACTTACGTTTGACCGCCGGGAATGATTTTGATGAAAGATACGGGATCTCGTTATCTTTCTCGGGAAATCGGACTTACGTTTCGATTGCAGGGGAATGATTTTGATGAAGAGAATGCAGGATCATCGTTATCTTTCTACGAGAGGGAAAATCGGTCTTACGTTTGAAAATCCGCCGTTAAGAATGAATTTTCTTGACAAGGGGTCGACTTTGGTTAACTGCAGCCGAGGTTGGGGACCGAATTGCAGGGAGTCCGGTAGCGGTTTGACGATTGGAGCTCGTCCGGGATGAGGAGGGAGCACTATACTCTTTCCATGGCTCCCGGGATTCTTGGAGGAGCCCTACCCCGATGCTTGGCAACATTGGGCTTCGATCCGAGGTCTCCGAACGGTATTCTTCGAATCCTCTTGATTCCTTTGTCGATTTTTGCTTGAAATTGATTTTTGGGTGATTTTTTTTTTTTTGGAAATTCTGAATATTGATTTTGATGATATGCATGTTGCAAATGAATTTGTGGAGTGTCCCCAAAATGTGCATTTTGCTTGGGAAAAAGAATTGGCATTTTCGCCATTTTTTTAGTATCCGAAAATTATGAATGAAAATTGTGATTTTTTTTTGAAATTTGAATATTGATTTTGATGATATGCATGTTGCAATGAATTTGTGGGTGTCCCAAAATGTGCATTTTGCTCGGGAAAAGAATTGGCATTTTCGCCATTTTTTATTTTTTTTTTTGAAAATTCGAGAATTGTGGATTTGAAAAATGATGCAATGCATGCATTTTGTTTTTGAAAAGATAATGGGCATTTTGCCAATATGAGATGATGATGATATGAATGTATGTATGATTTTTTTTGAAAAGTGGGACGAATTTTTCCTTCTGTTGAATGTATGAATGTAGGATTTTTTTTTTCATGAATGTTGATTGGGATTTGCTGAAAACTGTCTTTTTTGTGCGAGAAAAATGGGGCTATGCTCATTGTATGCTGTTATGCTGTCGAATTTTCTTTGAAATTTCATGATGCATATGTATGCTCTCTTTTTTTTTTTCGTGCAAATGCAAATGCAAATTTTTTTTTTGACATTTTCTTTTTTTTTGTTTTATTGCAGGGTGGAAACAACTACGTGACGGAGCAGCTGAATAAGATGAAGACTCGAGGATCGGTGGAGTCTGTAGTTGACTTGTGGGACCGGCTTCCGAATGCGGGCCGAGGAGCTTTGCCGAGTCCGAGACATATTGTTGTTGAGACCGGGCTTTGGGAGTTCATTGAGTGCTTGAGGGGATTGGTCAAGTTCCCTAAGAGCAAGGGCCTCGATGTTTGCTTTGGCGCAAAGATCGGTGGGATGCGACCCACACGTTTTACTTCTTTTGGGGCGAGGCTACGGTTACGCCTTTCCGACTACGCCGCGATCACGGGTTTGTCCTTTAATGGACGCAAGCATTGAGTGGCGGGACGGCTACAGCGATGCGGATCTCAAGGTGCTCTTCCCGGGATTTTCCCTATTCCCAAAAAGGGGATGGGGATTGAGTATGCCGTGGTCTACGGGAAGATAGTGGAGACCATTGTGAGCTACGAGGCCGGGAGGAGAGGATAGGCGCCGAGCGCATTGCTAGGGCCTTCTTATGGTTTGCTTTTCGAGCACCCTTTTGGACATGCCGAGGGGACGGCAGCCTTTGCTCTCACGAGGTCCTTGGAGGACATGGAGATGGCTTGAGACGTCTCGGGAGAAGCTTCTGGGCCGGCGTAGCTTTACTTTGCTCTCGATAGGTACACCTGGGAAGGCCGTGAGCTCTTTGTACCGCTTTGAGTTTGCCCTGAGGTATAAGCTCTCTCTTTGCTTTCCCTTTTTACTTGAGCACACACTTTTCTTTTGCACTAGATTGATTTGATTTTTACCTTTCGCAGGTATGGGCGTTGGAGTTTTTCCACGTCACGATGCGGGCGACACCGGCGGAGTACGTTCGGGGCGTATCCGGCCATGCGCTCCGGTCCAAGCATGCCCGAGAGAAGATAAGCTCCAGGGGGCGTACGACTCTCAGATACGCGGATTGCCTTCCTTTGACGGAGGCCGAGACGGATGAGAGGATGATATTTTATCCCCGGGATCGCTGAGGTGGCGCACTCGAAGGGCGCGAGATTTGACTGTGGCAGTGGAGGATTCCGAGAGGTCCGACTGCGATGCCTATTATCCGGGAGAGAGGGTGACGCGCCGCATGGCGTGAATTCGCCTTGATGACACCGGTGGAGCCTCCCGCCGATATGATGCACTCCGAGTGACAGATCCGCGACTGGGATGATTACCGAGCCGGCCAAAGACTTCTCGGCATTTGTGGCGATTGAGCCGTACCCGTATTTGTTTTGAGGAGGCCGAGGAATGCCCTGTGTTCCGGATAGAGAGGGGCTTGGGATCCCGCGGTACCTCGGACGGATTTTTCATATATCCAGATGGGGTCCGATTGAGGGTGCAGATCCTCACTCGAGCGGCTTCCACGAGCTTTCCGGCCTCGTCCGGTATGAAGGTAATGGCTTCTCCTTCCCACCTTTCCTTTTTTTTGCTTTTATCTTCTTTTTTTTTTTTTCTCGTCATCATTTTTCGCTTCAACTATTTCGACGCTTTTGCTTTTGTGCGCTTTTCGGAGGTGGTCGTCGAGAAGCCGACGAAGCAAGTGATCGGAGCTAAGAGATTTATCAGAGGATGGTCGCTTGCGGCTCCTCGTGATAGAGCGAGGCGACCACGGCCGGCGCCCGTCGGGCGGGAGGCTTCCCTATTCGTTCAGAGACTTCTTCAGAGACTCCTCTCGTCTCCTCTCATCGATCCCCGCGGTGCCGCCTCGGATCACGTCATTCCTGGGATCCACACGGGCAGTGGACACGTTTGGCGCATGGTGGGTCGTCTTCGTACGTCCGTGAATCCGACGCCTTCACCTTCGGATATGATTTTTTCGCAGATCTTGGCTTGCCCTATCGTGAGCGTGCCTGGTTGGTCCCGACGAGCCTCTTTCTGGGAGACGAGGACGATTCCGAGCCCGAGATCTTCGTGGCCTCGAGGAGGCGGGCCCGAGTCGCAAGAGGGACCGGGGACAGACGTCAGGCGCTAGGGATTCTGATTGATTACCCCCTTTTTTTTTAGACTGATTTTCTGAGATTTTGAGATTTGTACAGCTTTTTTCTTGCACATTTTTTTTTTTGCTCTTCTTTTTTTTTTGGATGTAATAATTTAGGATTATTGTTACCTACTTTTTTTTTATTTGATTTTTTTTTTTTTTGCACACTCCCTTTATTTTTGGAATGTAATAATTTAGGATTTGTTTTATGAATGCAATGCAAGATGAATGCAATGTTGCATGAGCCTTGTTTTTTGGCAAGGGTGTTAGTGTTTGGTATATGGATCGGTTTGGGAGGTTTTTTTTTTTGCACGTTTCGAGCAACCTAGGACGTGAATATTCTTCTTGGTTTCGGGCAGCTTGGATCGCTGGGTGCAGATTTTTCGATGGAGAACAAACATGTCCGCGCGGACGGACAGAATCGACACCTGTCCTTTAATTTTGCTTCTTGCGATCCGGTCTCACTTTATTTCAAATTAAATATCCTCTTCAACCTCCAAATTCCAAACAAACTCATTTTCGGGAGAAAGAGAGAAAATCCATGGAAAACCTTAGAAAAGCTCCATCAAAATTGTCCCAAGAATCCCAAATGTCATTCTTCAACAAATTCAAGGATTGGTCCCGGGAGATTATGCATGAGAGGAGGTCATTCTTTGAAGAAAGGTACAAGGTGAAGTGCTTATGGTCCCTCAAGGAATTGATTCCGGACTACGATCTCTTGAGAGCTTCTTCCTCATTTTGGGATACTAGAAGGCATGTCTTTTGCCTTTCCTTCAACGAGATGGTCCCAACCGTCGAAGAATTTCGGGCCTTGCTGAGGTCCTGAGGTGGAAGAGATAGCGGTTCCTTTGCCCTGAGGGGCTTCTTTCATTGACAGATTGTGCGTCCTCCTTCATCTTTCCCCTGAGGAAGCGCAAGGTATGATCCGTGGTCCCGATCATTTTGATATTTCCGGCCTCCCCGATAGATTTAGGGCTTAGGCTTGCTTGACGATGCCTATTGGGATGCCTTTGCACTTTGCATGTTCGGGACCTTGTTCATGGTCTATTCTTTTGGGATCCGTCATCGGTCTCGCTGGATGTAGTCGTTCATTGTCGCTGCGTAGATGTTGTACCTTTGATCCTCGGGGGAGACTTTCCATGCTCTCGATAGGGCAAGCTACGGGAAGCGGTATATGCACGGGGCAGCCCGTTCCTCTCGACCCCGTGGCCGATGGAGCGCTTGGGGATTCTTCGGGAAACTCCCGACATGATCAAGCCTTGGACATTCGCCAGAGGGGGTTGCTGTAGATTTTGATGATCGTGGCCTCATGGGAGCGCTGGATGGCTGGTCGCCGTACGTAAGATATCGTATGGTCGCCTTGTTGGGTGGAGACTCGCAGAGTGCTTCAGGACGGGTCTCATGTGGTCATGCTTCCGGGGCTTTCTACCCGGCTTCTACATTCCGTCCTTGGTTCTCGAGACAGCTTGGCTTAGAGCAGTTCCTTTGGAGGACTTTTGATGATATAGCCACCGTGGCGGTGGCTCCCGCTCTATGGATGATCCTTCTGTTTTCCTTTCTTTCCCGAGCATGGAGGTATGACGTCTTTCCTCCCTCGGGTTATCCTCAGCGTCCGAGACCGGTGTTCCCGACCACTGGGTACTGGATTGGTACGAGAGGCATCTGGGAGAGACTCGCATGGCTATTTTGAGACGGCGTGAGGCCATTGTGGGTGCGGAGGACCTGGCGCTTCCGAGAGGAGGAGGGCCGAGGCGAGGGCCAACCCTCACGACAGAGCGGAGACGCTCGTGACCGACTATGAGGCTTATGTCAAGAGACAAGAGAGGAGGACTCCTATGCTACCGCCTAGGCTACAGGAGATGAGAGATGACGCTAGTGGCTACTAAGGCCCCGACAGAGGCCGGTTTGATAGATCCCGTTCCTATACCAGAGCTTGGTAGGAGGAAGACCGACATTTTTCCTGTTCAAGAAGAAGACTCGAAGGGGGAAGAAGAGGGGAGAGGCCGCACGAGTGGCTTGGAGTGACCTCGAGGTTTCCGAGTATCCCTTTCTTGTCATGGCGTACACATTAGTTTGATTATGTATCTTAATTTCTTTTAGCAGTTGCCGCTTGTAGGAATGAATCGGGCTTAGACTCATCAAAAGTTTTTAACTTGTAATGAATATTTGAATTGCTTCAGAGTTTTTCGAGACGCTTTCATGGTCTCGATCAATTGTATTGATGTCGAAGTATGACTTTTATTTGTGTTTTAGACCGAACCGTTTCCGCCGCCTACGTTCCCCTCATTTTGAGGAGCCTCAGTCTTCGTAGTTCAACCTCGGTCGATTTTGTTGTTGTTTTTTTTTTGTTTTTTTTTTGTTTTTTTTTGTTTTTTTTTTGTTTTTTTTTGGTGCAACCCCGTTTTTTACCTAGGCCGCCCTTTTCGGGTTTTCAACCTAGTTGGGTATTACTCTTTAGGCACTCTTTTTTTCGTTTCTTTTTTTTTTTTACGCGTAGTATCCGCGCAGCCTTGTCACCATTCACCGGGTGTACAAAGGGATTTCCGTCGAGGTCCGCAAGTTGCATGGCTCCTCCGGAGAAGATCTTTTCTCGGGACGACGTATGGCCCGACCTGCATACAGCTCCCATTTGCCGAGGGGGTTGATACGGATCGGGGCTTTTCTTTCAAAACGAGATCCCCTTCTCGGATCTCCCGATGCTTTACTTTCTTGTCAAAGGCTTCCGGCCATTCTTCCTTGGTAGGCTCGGATGTGTTCCATTGCTTTCAATCGGCGCTCATCTAGCAGGCCAATTCATCATGGCGACTCGGGAGCCATTCGACCTCGTTGATCCGGCTTTCCAACAAGACACCTGAGCGAGGGGATTTCTAGCTCGATTGGGAGTACGGCTTCCATTCCGTATGTGAGGGCAAACGGTGTTTCCCGCTTGCCGTTCGACCGATGTTCGTAGCCCCGCAGTGCCAGTGTAACTTCTGCCAATCTCCGCCTCGATGCCCATTTTCCTGATGATGTTTTCCAAAGTCTTGTTTGTCGCCTCGACGGCCCGTTGGTTTGGGGCCCGTAAGGAGATGACTTGTGACGGGTTATTCGAATTCTCGCCAAGCTCGTCGCATTCCCCTTCGAAGTGGGATCCATTATCTCGAGATGATTTCTACTGGCAACCCGTATCGGCATATGATGTTCTCTTTGATGAAGAGGGCTACTTTCCTCGAGTTGAGGATTTTGTAGGATTTTGTAAGGCATCCTTTCCAGCTTCCTTCGAAGAAATCACCAATCTCAGCGTCTCTTTAGGCTCTTCCGCAGCTCCTGCATTCACACTCGTCAAAATCTCTTCGGCAGCTTGGGCTCGATTTTCCTCTTCCTGACAACCTCGCTTAAAGATCCTTTTTTTTGTTTGATTATTATTTATTTTTTTGTTTAATGTGTCTCGCTTCTTTATCTAATGAATTATTATTAAATTGTTTTTAGATCATTAGTTAATTCATCATTAGTTAAAGTGGCAATTAAGGGATACTCGTAAAGGTTCGTCATTTCATTGAGAATAAAAGGGAATACAAGATTGGCTACAATTTCGTGGTCTTCGTGCGTGAGGCCATCTGGACGACTCGAAGACTCAAACTCAACAATGAGAGACTCAGAGGACTTTACAAAGGTTGACACAAAGGGATCGGGGACCAATCCAAGTTTGGTGATCATTTCTTCTTTGGTCGCGGACGGGCCCGAGAGAGTTTCCCAATTCCTTAGCGGCATTGCCGTCGTGGGCCTCATGACTCTGGGGCCGTCTCTTTTTTCTCGTTCTCCTTCCTCGCCGTTGCTATCATCTCTTTCTCCGAACCGTAATCAATTGTGTCCGGCGTCCGAAAACCGAGCATGTGGATGTAGGGATCTTCCTCAATTCGGGGGATTTCTATCTCGTCACACCGACCGCTCAATCCAGATGTAAGGACGTATCAAGGCTCTCGGTGTGCTGGAAAAAAATCTCATGTCCCTATACTTGAGCGGAAAGGCTTAATAGGCAATTCAAGAAGGAGGACGTCCCACACGACGTTCATAGATTCGAGTTGAGTATGACGATGCTTGTCGATCTTTATCATGAAAATTTCCCGGCTTGGCAAGGTGGTCGAGAGCTGGGTCAAGAATGGTGACAAAGCCGTGATTAGGACCGGGGGTTTGTGTGCCCAGATCATGGCGGTGTTCAATGTTTCTTCCAAAGATGCCTCCAAATGTTGGAAATGACAATTGAATTTGATGAATCGAACTTCTTCTGAGTCCGCTCGCTTGAGTGCGTTGACATAATTGGCATCACCGGATTCTCGGGGGATTCTCGACGAGACTTGCCCCGATAGTCCCTCGGTCGACTCCTGAGGAGGTAGCCCCTGTCCGGCTAAGAGCATGCTTAGTGACGGTCTCGCTTCTGCTCCCTATGAGGAAACCGTCACCCTTATGACTTCAAGGTCCCCTTGTCGGTTAATGAATTTGACGCATTGGTGGAGAGTGGAAGCTATGGCTTTCATGTGATGCAACCAAGGGCGCCCTAATAGGGCCGTGAACTCTGAGGGGATATCCATTACATGGAACTTTCACCGGCACCATTCGGGTTTCGTACTGTAGTTCCGCAGTCACCGTCCCTGTGATGGGACGGACGTGCCATCATATGCCTTGACCGACCGTGGTAGATGGGATCATGTGCCTTTCATTGATGCGCAGTGGCCCGCATCATGCTGAGGGGAAGGACATTAACGGCTGATCCGTTGTCCACCAATACTCCAGGGAGCGATACGGTGTTGAGCTTAATGGTGATGTACAAAGCTTCATTGTGTTGGGAGACATCTCTTGGCAAATCTTCGTCGCAGAAGGTGATCATGCCGCCATATAGGTGGGGATCATAGATTTGGTCCTTGTCTCGGGATAGAGAGTCATCAAGCCGCTCACTTCGTGCCTTTTTCTTGCGAGGTAGACCCTTTCGTCAAGCCCCGGGTTATACTCGAGGCCTTTTGTGGCGGTTGCCATCTCCTGGTCAACATGTTGATTGAGTGGGAGCGCCAAACCGGCGTTGGTCTTTCTTTGTTTGCGTGCACTCTGAGCCGGTCAAACCGAATTTTGGCCGTTCCCGCGGGGGATAGATTTCTGATCGCGCAGAGTTACCCAGTCCACAAGATTCTCGGTGTCCGAAAGTCTCACTCGTCATTGGCAAGGCTTTTCTCGCTCTTTTACCCCCGTTTGCTTTGGGGGAAGACTCGGGCCGGAGTAGAGTACATAATAATCAAATCCCCGCATGGCTCCCCGAGCGTACCCACACCGGTATCACCGGCCTCGAATCTCTCCTTCAATTTTTGGCCGGGAGGAAATTTTCTTCTTCTTAGGAGGACGGTCCTCGTGTATCCAGCCTCCCGATAGTCCCTTTCAAGGCCGGGACAGCCACAGATATCCCACCAAATGTGTTCTACTACCGCGGCGGATTTGGGACCTCGTGTTGAGCGGTGGCCGGGAATGACTTTGAGTTGAACCGGTCCGGGAGATCTCGCTTGGGCTCATCTCGGAAGTGAATGGTTGGACTCCGCCGGATAATGAGAGGTATTAAGGTCCCGGGAACAGCATATGTTTGTCCTTCGTGGTAGCCCCGCCGCTTGGGAGATTGTTAATGTCCCAAAGTGGCGTGTGGCCTCTTCAATCCAGTGCTTGCCAGTTCCTGCTCGGCGTTCCTCCGTGGCTTTGATGGCCGACCATATTTCTTCAATCCGTTTCGATCTTCATCACCCAGCCGATATTTGCGGGATCATCACTTTGAGAGGGGATAACCGACGGTATGCCGAACTCTTTCATCCTCGATCGCTGTTGGGGGCCGCTTGCTCGTAAGTCGACTGCGCAGGAGTCCCGCGGTGGAAACATAGGAATCTTGGGGTAGCATCTTGATGTATCCGGGACGATTAAGAAGAGGAGGAGAACCTTCTTCCTTCTTTGCGGTAAAAGTGCCATCGGAATTGAGACTGATAGTCAAACCATGACTTGTGACAACCCCGTAAGGTCGCTAATTTGAGCCTCATGTCGAAGTCTCATCTCGTTCTACCAACCGGATCCACACGGGTCCTGTCTCGAGGGATTTTGGAGGGCAGAGTGACGTTGTCCCCATCATTACCGGCCGACGCGCATATCTCAAACCCGGAGTCGGAACAAACGGTGAAGCCGATGACGCGCTGACTCTTCCCAACTAATCAAACGGTGACCCTGTCCGGAACCAACCTTTGTGAGGAGTCATGGGGAAAAGGCACGAAGGTTCGATGTCCTGGGAATGGAAGGAGGGTAGGTGTTTCGGGGCTTGGGCTCATGCAACATGCAGCTTATTTGTTCACGTTTACTTAAAACATATTTTATTAACCTAATCGGTTGGAAAAGATTTCTCTTCTTTTTCGCAAACTACTCGGGATCTCCTGGATCAAGGGCCCCGTCACTACGTCTATAAGCCCTCGTATTCCACCCGTATTTCGACCTCCCAGGCGGACAGCCTGGGCGAGGGTCCTATAGGGCAAGCGGGTCCCACCGACCGAAAGAAAACGATCCTAAAAGTCCGGCGGGTAATCGAGTCTTAACGAGCATTCGATGTAAATTACGGACAAAGCCGACGTCCAAAGTCAAGATCATGTCCCGAGGGCTCGACAAAAAAGCTCCGCATGATTCGACCGATAAATGTCCACAATTGATCTTGACTTGTCGTCAATTAGGCCGTAATTAGGCATGGAATAATCATTAATCCTTGATGACTCAAGGTCAATGCCGGGAGTCCGTGTATAATTTGTGCGCCGAGCCGAAGTCAAGGCGCCGACCAATATCTTGGTCAAAGTCTCGCGGCGGAAAATCGCGAGCTTCGACCGATTAGTGGTCCCCGAAAGATATCGAGTCGGTATGCCGACAAAGGCTTGAAAGGAAAGGTCTATACACGTACAGGGCATGACACAGACTGTACTAAAAACCAACCGGGTCTCGGACAAAGTGTGTCACGGACAAGTGCATGGTCGACACGAGGCTCCATGGGATGTTTGGGTAGTCCTGTGCTTGCACCGAGAGGCGTAATAAGACCAAACGGGCCGCGACAAGGATTTCCCCGGGTTAGGGACGTAGTGTGCAGTGTACAGTCACGTGCGCGTAGTGTGCAAGCAGTCTATCTTCTTTTTCTGAGTAAAATAGAAAATTTTTTTTTATGTGTCTTAAAAATATGATGCATGATTTTTTTTTGAAAATTTTCTTTTTTTTTTTTTTTGAAAATCTTTTTTTTTTGAAATTTTTTTTTTTGAAAGTTAATGAACACATAAGCACATAAGCACAAGAGTTCCGACAGTTAGGGATATGATTCCGACAGTCAAAATTTTGACTTTTTTCGAGGCGGCCAAAACAACACGAAAAAAAAAATGTGCAAAAATCAACACACACACACAAATGATTTTCAAAGCCGGGACGGAAGCTTGACCCTCAAAAGCTTTTCTTTTTTTTTTAAAACGGTGATACCGGTACGTGGGATTGTTAAACCACAATTTATCCCCGACTCGTGTTAGGAGGCGATAACGGGAAATTTAATGATTTCCACCAATATACCAAATATCATTTTTTTTTTTAGAAAAAGCTAAGTCCCCAGCGGAGTCGCCACTGTGATGATGTGTCGCCATTTCGCGGGAAAAAATTCGATTTTTTGCGTTTCTTTGAAAAAACCAAATATAACCCGGAAAAAGAACGGAGTCGCCACGCCATTTTTGTTTTAAGGGCCAAAACTTTGAAAAATGCCCGAGATTAGAGATTTGGGTTCGGAGGTCATGTTACACGCCGGGAAGGACGTTAGTGTGCACCCGGAATGCCTCATAAAACGAGTCTTCCAAGCTGAAAATCATTTGTGTGTGTGTGTGTGTGTGTTTTGGCCAAAATAAGGTGAAACTCAGAAAAGTAAAAATTGGGATATCTTTTTAAGACTTTAAACTGATCCTATGATTTTTTGGAAGATTTTTGGATTGAGATTTGGTACTCAAAAGACCTTTTGAAGTTGAGAGTCACTTCTGCCAGAATGAAAAAGGCAGTGGACCTTTGATTTTGAAATGGACTCAAGGGCCTTAAAACATCATAATCTGGATAAAATCAGAGAATGAAAGTTGTTCCAGACACCTTAAATAAGATTTGTGCGAAGGAATTTTCCATTTTGGAGAAGATTTGAGGGGTCAAAACCTTCTGGAAATCTCAGATATGAGATCTGGATTTCCAGAAGCTGATGAACTGGCCTCTAAAAGAAAATTTGAAAAGAGGAGTTTTACTCACCCAAAAAATAAAGTAAAAATATTTCTGGAAATCTCTGGATGTTGGCTACAAAAAGTGTTTTGTAGTCAACACCAAATTACAAGTTTATCTGTGTCCAAAAATTTAGA
This sequence comes from Adenophora triphylla var. japonica, assembly GCA_022495995.1. Classification (NCBI taxonomy): domain Eukaryota; kingdom Viridiplantae; phylum Streptophyta; class Magnoliopsida; order Asterales; family Campanulaceae; genus Adenophora; species Adenophora triphylla. The sequence continues at coordinate 338,472 of JAFEMH010002299.1, read as the reverse complement.
CAATGGACTGGGGTCTTGGAAAATTGCTACTGGACAGCAACTTCTCAAGAAAGAAAATATGATTTTAAGGGGGGTTTTGCATCCATGCTTGCCCCCATTTCCCTAGGTTTTGGTTAGTGATCACTTTACATTTTAGTGGTGAATCAACTATACCAAACCATCCTTGGGGTACATTAGGACTAAGCACTTCATTTGCTTGGGAAGGGGAATTTTATCCTTTGAAATCAAGATTTGGTGCTTGAAAATGGTTTTTAGGGTTTTGAAAATGTGTTTTCTTTGCAAGAAAGTAAGAACACTTTGAACAAAATGTTGATCCTTGTAGAAGATCATCCATGGAGATGAACTTCCATGGTGATCTTCTTGGATCTTAAGACAAGAAGATGAATGAACTACATTTTGTAGCTTGAAATGTATGCATGGATGAGAGATTTAGGGTAAGAAGAGGGAGGTTATACCTATCTTCTTTGTGTCTTTGTTTGAAGGCTTGAATGTAAGAGTGAGTGGGTTTGATTTGAGTGAGTGAAAGTTGGGAAGATTCAAGAGAAAAAGGTGACAATTCTTAGAGAATTCTCACTGTTTTCTCGAGTATTTTCACCAAATGCTGTGAATTGTGTTCTTGTTCCTTCTTATTTTTGTGACTGGAGGGCTCAATTTATAGCCCTCTGAATTTTACAATCCCATCCGCGCGGATAGGACCTGCAGCGTGCACTGTTCATTAAATGCTGCTCCAGGCTTTGGACACAAGGAATAATCTTTTTTAAAATTCAAATTAACCAGCCAGATTTTGTTTCCAGCCATTTCTTTTTTTGGTTTTTCTTATTTCTTTTGCTTTTTTGATTCCTTTCCTTGGTTTATCTTTTTTGGCAATCCCTAATCTACCCTTACTTGGTTAGAAATGTTAGGAATGTTAGGAATTGTTAGAAATGTTATAACTTTCCTTAATTTTCTAACGAAAATTCTAACAAGCTCAAATTGGAGCACTTACAACGCAGCGAAATGACCCAAGCTTGGAGTAATAATAAGAACAACACACACGAAAAGTAAATCACACACAAAGGAACACACAAGAATTATTAACCCGGTTCGTTGCAACAACAACTACGTCCGGGGGCGCTACCAAGCCAAAATATTCTCTCTAATATTTTCAGATGTTACAATTTGTTTCTAGGCTATCACATGTATTTATAGGGAACAATAAATCAAATCCTAGTAGTACTCGGATTCCTACTCAAGAAAAGTAACCTTCTTTCTTCACAAGTCCTTCCAAATATTACTACCAAGAGGAATCACCAAGCAAGAGGAGATCTCGTCAAGATAGGAAACCAAATCAGTCCAGATTCGTGGCCAGCGCGGCCGCCCTCTCCTTCCAGCGCGGTCGCTAAGAATCGTCCCGAGAGTTCAACGCCTTTGTCCATGCCTACAGCGCGCCCGCCCTGGGCCTAGCGCGGCCGCTCTCCTGTCCAGAAACTCCGACGACTTGAACACACCTTGATCTCACCAACTCCTCCGACTGCGGCTCAAACTCCTTTAACCATGGTTTTGACTCCACATCCCAACACTTGGTTCATCAACAAGTTAATTATTGATCATTTTCTCACAACTTATTGGAGTGAATGGATGGATGTGGTCACAAAGGCGATAAAATTTAAAGTTCGCCGAGTATACAAAAAGAGAATTCAAGTTCTATCAATCCAAACGCTTGAAAGATATTCTACAGATTCTAGAGAGGCGTTGGCTAAAATTCGAGGACGAATTTTCTCCAACCAAGGGAGAATGATGCGGGAACCGAATGGTTGGTATTTGACAAACTCAACAAAGTCTGTCCACTTGAACCGGATGTATCTGTCAATATCCTCTGCCAAACATTACAAATAATATATCATTGGAAAGTTCTTTGAGTGTAGTTTCTACAACACTTTTTGGATTTGAATTTGGAAGTTTCTAGAGGGAGTTATGACTGTTTGACCTCAGGGTACTCTGAAATACAAGTACATCCGAAATTAGTCAAGTCTTCATGTTCGTCAAGTCTCTTAAAATTTCTAGGCTATCTTATCTTTTTATCATAATTGTTTAATCAATATTTTAGCATCTTTTGTATTCCTAGGCTTGGAGGGATGTTCCAAGTAACTATAAATAGGCTACAATTATCATTGTAAGGGAAGAAGCTTTTGATTAATGAAAATTGAGTGTTTACTCTGTTCAATCCGAAAGTTTGAGTGTTCTCCTTTCGTCCAATTCCCAGCAATCGTGCGCGATTCAACGTGGGTTGAAGGTCTCTTGCTAGGATCGATTAAATTCTTCTAGTAATTGACATCTATCTAGTCTTCTGCTACATCAGTTGGTATCAGAGCCCGATTATAAACAACCTTATTAGCGTTGTTTAGTCCGTGGGTGTTTTTTGTTTCAGTTTATATATCATTTCCCTGATCCTTATTCTTCATCTCCTATTTTCTTAATAAAAAAAAATCAAAAAAAATATTTTCCTTTCCCAATTCATCATGGATAGTCTTTTTTGGCCTTTTACTAGTACCATTACACCACAACCAAATGTTGATTGGTCTCTACCTCCGATCTTCGACGAGTATCCTCAAGATATAATAGATTTGTCTTTTCATCATCTTCAAAATGGTTCACCTCCATGTTTTGAGAAATGTGTGGGTTATTGTCAAATTTGTGAATCTATTTGATGTTCCTTGCCTTCGAAAATTTTAAATGTTTTTCGTAAAATTTCATTAAATCGAGCAACGGATACTTTTGAAAATATTAAACTTGATTGCTTCTACCAAGATTCATTTGATCTAGATTATTCAAGCATTTCCGTTTCTTGGTTCATCAACAAGTTAATTATTGATCATTTTCTCACAACTTATTGGAGTGAATGGATGGATGTGGTCACAAAGGCGATAAAATTTAAAGTTCGCCGAGTATACAAAAAGAGAATTCAAGATCTATCAATCCAAACGCTTGAAAGATATTCTACAGATTCTAGAGAGGCGTTGGCTAAAATTCGAGGACGAATTTTCTCCAACCAAGGGAGAATGATGTGGGAACCGAATGGTTGGTATTTGACAAACTCAACAAAGTCTGTCCACGTGAACCAGATGTATCTGTCAATATCCTCGTCCAAACATTACAAATAATATATCATTGGAAAGTTCTTTGAGTGTAGTTTCTACAGCACTTTTTGGATAGGAATTTGGAAGTTTCTAGAGGGAGTAATGACTGTTTAACCTCAGGGTAGTCTGAAAGCCAAGTACATCCGAAATTGGTCAAGTCTTCATGTTCATCAAGTCTCTTAAAATTTCTAGGCTATCTTATCTTTTTATCATAATTTTTTAATCAATATTTTAGCATCTTTTGTATTCCTAGGCTTGGAGGGATGTTCCAAGTAACTATAAATAGGCTACAATTATCATTGTAAGGGAAGAAGCTTTTGATTAATGAAAATTGAGTGTTTACTCTGTTCAATCCAAAAGTTTGAGTGTTCTCCTTTCGTCCAATTCCCGGCAATCGTGCGCGATTCAACGTGGGTTAAAGGTCTCTTGCTAGGATCGATTAAATTCTTCTAGTAATTGACATCTATCTAGTCTTCCGCAACATCAGTTGGTATTAGAGCCCGATTATAAACAACCTTCTTAGCGTTGTTTAGTCCGTGGGTGTTTTTTGTTTCAGTTTATATATCATTTCCCTGATCCTTATTCTTCATCTCCTATTTTCTTATTAAAAAAAAATCAAAAAAAATATTTTCCTTTCCCAATTCATCATGGATAGTCTTTTTTGGCCTTTTACTAGTATCATTACACCACAACCAAATGTTGATTGGTCTCTACCTCCGATCTTCGACGAGTATCCTCAAGATATAATAAATTTGTCTTTTCATCATCCTCAAAATGGTTCACCTCCATGTTTTGACAAATGTGTGGGTTATTGTCAAATTTGTGAATCTATTTCATGTTCCTTGCCTTCGAAAATTTTAAATGTTTTTCGTAAAATTTCATTAAATCGAGCAACGGATACTTTTGAAAATATTACACTTGATTGCTTCTACCAAGATCCATTTGATCTAGATTATTCAAGCATTTCCGTGTCTTGGTTCATCAACAAGTTAATTATTGATCATTTTCTCACAACGTATTGGAGTGAATGGATGGATGTGGTCACAAAGGCGATAAAATTTAAAGTTCGCCGAGTATACAAAAAGAGAATTCAATATCTATCAATCCAAACGCTTGAAAGATATTCTACAGATTCTAGAGAGGCGTTGGCTAAAATTCGAGGATGAATTTTCTCCAACCAAGGGAGAATGATGCGGGAATCGAATGGTTGGTATTTGACAAACTCAACAAAGTCTGTCCATTTGAACCGGATGTATCTGTCAATATCCTCTGCCAAACATTACAAATAATATATCGTTGAAAAGTTCTTTGAGTGTAGTTTCTACAGCACTTTTCGGATTGGAATTTGGAAGTTTCTAGAGGGAGTTATGACTGTTTGACCTCAGGGTACTCTGAAAGCCAAGTACATCCGAAATTAGTCAAGTCTTCATGTTCGTCAAGTCTCTTAAAATTTCTAGGCTATCTTATCTTTTTATCATAATTGTTTAATCAATATTTTAGCATCTTTTGTATTCCTAGGCTTGGAGGGATGTTCCAAATAACTATAAATAGGCTACAATTATCATTGTAAGGGAAGAAGCTTTTGATTAATGAAAATTGAGTGTTTACTCTGTTCAATCCGAAAGTTTGAGTATTCTCCTTTCGTCCAATTCCCGGCAAACGTGCGCGATTCAACGTGGGTTGAAGGTCTCTTGCTAGGATCGATTAAATTCTTCTAGTAATTGACATCTATCTAGTCTTCCGCTACATCAGTTGGTATCAGAGCCCAATTATAAACAAAATTCTTAGCGTTGTTTAGTCCGTGGGTGTTTTTTGTTTCAGTTTATATATCATTTCCCTGATCCTTATTCTTCATCTCCTATTTTCTTATTAAAAAAAATCAAAAAAAAATTTTCCTTTCCCAATTCATCATTGATAGTCTTTTTTGGCCTTTTACTAGTACCATTACACCACAACCAAATGTTGATTGGTCTGTGTTGTGAAAATCACGTTCTTGCGCAGCGGAATAACGGATCAAGCCTTGAGAATGAATAAATAAGATGCAACACACACGAAAAGTAAATCACACACAAAAGAACACACAAGAATGTTAACCCGGTTCGTTGCAACGACAACTACGTCCGGGGGCGCTACCAAGCCAAAATATTCTCACTATAATATTTTCAGATGTTTACAATCACAGCACCAATTTGTTTCTAGGCTACCACATGTATTTATAGGATACAAGAAATCAAATCCTAGCAATAAAAGGATTCCTAGCTTAAGAAAGTATTCTTCTTCCTTAACAAGTCTTCCCAAAATATTGCTGTCACAAGGAATCCCAAATCCAAGAGGAAATCTGATCAAAATAGGAAACTGAATCGCCCGGAGATCGTACGGCGCGGCCGCCCTCCCTACGAGCGTCCGTGCTAATATCCGTAAACTCCAGCCTCCTTGCTCGACACTCCAGCCGCGGCCGCTCGCCTCAGCGCGGTCGCGCACATGGTCAGAAACTGCTCCTGCGAAATTCCTTCACGATTTGACTCCAATCCCAACAATCTCCCACCTGGAGACAAACCATCCATGATACCTCGTCTTGAAACAAACAAATCTCAGTTTTCAGTGGCCAGCTAATGCGTTGGTAGCGCCCGGCCTCTTGTCTAGTTATCCAAGTGAATTGAAGCCGAGCAACGCTTCAACATAAGCTTCGGTTCTACCATGCTCCGAGTCTTCATTCCGAATGATCCTCCCCGCACATCCCCGCTCACTTGCGTGCTAACTATCGATCTGAACGGCGCGAATCCACGTGCCCCACACACTCACAAGCTTGGAACCTTTGTGTGTTCTTTGCAACCCATCGCATCACCGTTCTAGATCCCGCTCCCATGTTGACCAAATTGGCTCCGCGTCGGCCGACTTCATTACCCAATTTTCTATCAACATACCGTTTAGTGAAATTTATCCCACCATGGCGATCTCGGCCACCACCATTCATCATTGGGATTCGCCTTCGTTTCCCAACGACTCATGTTGCATGTGGTATACAACATATTTTCCACCCGCCACGAGCCACCAAGCTAGCTCCGCGGTTTATCTTCCATGTCCCACAACCGAAGGTCACACTTTGCAAACCCTCCTTATCAAGTTGCCTTATGGAAATCAAGTTCCTCTTCAAATCCAGGAATATGTCGCACGTCACGTAGCCGCAAAACAGTCCCATCCGTTGCTTTGACCCGAACTACCCCTTTCCAATGACCTTGATCGGATTATTGTCTCCCAAACGAACAACCCCAAAATCACCCTAATGTCTTGCTCCATCCTTTCTGCACTTGTGCATGAATGAAACGTCGAGCCCGAATCCAAAACTCACGAATCCGTTGAATCGCTCCCACCCAAGATTAATGCATCCGCTAACTCTTGACAACATTCAATTCCTTCGCTCCGCCCGACCGCCGGACAACTTCTCCTAAAGTGCCCCTTCTCCCCACAATCGTAACAAGTAATCACCTTCTTGCCACTCTTACCCTTTTCACCGATATTCGGTGCTAGCCCCGATGTCCCCGCCTTACTCTTTCTACGAATTTCTTCGCCAAGAATCACATCAACGACATCCGCAAACTTCAACTTCACTTTTCCCGTTGAAACGTTAATCGCTATCGCAGCCGTATCCCAACTTTCCGGCAAAGAAGAAAGTAAAATCAACGCTAGTACCTCATCATCAAGAGTAACAAACACGGAAGACGGTTGGGTCGCAGATTTGAATTCACTTATGTGCTTTGTCGCCGACATGCCCTCTACCATCCTTATGTTCAACAGCCTTTCTCATCGGATGAGCCTTGTTCGCGCCGATGGTGCCTCGTACATGCTCGCCAACATCTGCAACATCTCCATGGTAGTCTTCGCCTCCAAAACATTCTTCGCGACATCCTTGGTCAACGTTTGCCTAACAAGCCCTAACGCTTTCCGATCCAAGATTTCGAATTTTGCTTCCTCTATGTCATCCGGCTTTTCTTTTAATGGTAGATACAAATCCTTGTTCCACAAAACATCCTCGATCTGCGTCTTCCAAAAATTGAAATCCGTCCCATCAAACTTTTCGATCAACACCTTATTACCATCCTCCAAAGCTCCCAAGAAATCCATAGCAAAAGACCAGCCAACCAATGATTCGACAAAACCAAAGGCTCTGATACCAGTTGTTGTGAAAATCACGTTCTTGCGCAGCGGAATAACGGATCAAGCCTTGAGAATGAATAAATAAGATGCAACACACACGAAAAGTAAATCACACACAAAAGAACACACAAGAATGTTAACCCGGTTCGTTGCAACGACAACTACGTCCGGGGGCGCTACCAAGCCAAAATATTCTCACTATAATATTTTCAGATGTTTACAATCACAGCACCAATTTGTTTCTAGGCTACCACATGTATTTATAGGATACAAGAAATCAAATCCTAGCAATAAAAGGATTCCTAGCTTAAGAAAGTATTCTTCTTCCTCAACAAGTCTTCCCAAAATATTGCTGTCACAAGGAATCCCAAATCCAAGAGGAAATCTGATCAAAATAGGAAACTGAATCAGTCCAGAATCGTACCGAGCGCGGCCGCCCTCCCTATGAGCGCGTCCGCGCTAATATCCAGAAACTCCAGCTCCTTGCTCGACACTCCAGCGCGGCCGCTCTGGCCCTCAGCGCGGTCGCGCACATGGTCAGAAACTGCTCCTGCGAAATTCCTTCACGATTTGACTCCAAACCCAACAGTCTCTACCTCCGATCTTCGACGAGTATCCTCAAGATATAATAGATTTGTCTTTTCATCATCTTCAAAATGGTTCACCTCCATGTTTTGACAAATGTGTGGGTTATTGTCAAATTTGTGAATCTATTTCATGTTCCTTGCCTTCGAAAATTTTAAATGTTTTTCGTAAAATTTCATTAAATCGAGCAACGGATACTTTTGAAAATATTAAACTTGATTGCTTCTACCAAGATCCATTTGATCTAGATTATTCAAGCATTTCGGTGTCTTGGTTCATCAACAAGTTAATTATTGATCATTTTCTCACAACTTATTGGAGTGAATGGATGGATGTGGTCACAAAGGCGATAAAATTTAAAGTTCGCCGAGTATACAAAAAGAGAATTCAAGATCTATCAATCCAAACGCTTGAAATATATTCTACAGATTCTAGAGATGCGTTGGCTAAAATTCGAGGACGAATTTTCTCCAACCAAGGGAGAATGATGCGGGAACCGAATGGTTGGTATTTGACAAACTCAACAAAGTCTGTCCACTTGAATCGGATGTATCTGTCAATATCCTCGGCCAAACATTACAAATAGTATATCATTGGAAAGGTCTTTGAGTGTAGTTTCTACATCACTTTTCGGATTGGAATTTGGAAGTTTCTAGAAGGAGTTATGACTGTTTGACCTTAGGGTACTCTGAAACCAAGTACATCCGAAATTAGTCAAGTCTTCATGTTCGTCAAGTCTCTTAAAATTTCTAGGCTATCTTATCTTTTTATCATAATTGTTTAATCAATATTTTAGCATCTTTTGTATTCCTAGGCTTGGAGGGAAGTTCCAAGTAACTATAAATAGGCTACAATTATCATTGTAAGGGAAGAAGCTTTTGATTAATGAAAATTGAGTGTTTACTCTGTTCAATCCGAAAGTTTAAGTATTCTCCTTTCGTCCAATTTCCGGCAATCGTGCGCGATTCAACGTGGGTTGAAGGTCTCTTGCTAGGATCGATTAAATTCTTCTAGTAATTGAAATCTATCTAGTCTTCCGCTACATCAGTTGGTATCAGAGCCCGATTATAAACAACCTTCTTAGCGTTGTTTAGTCCGTGGGTGTTTTTTGTTTCAGTTTATATATCATTTCTCTGATCCTTATTCTTCATCTCCTATTTTCTTATTTAAAAAAAAATCAAAAAAAATATTTTCCTTTCCCAATTCATCATGGATAGTCTTTTTTGGCCTTTTACTAGTACCATTACACCACAACCAAATGTTGATTGGTCTCTACCTCCAATCTTCGACGAGTATCCTCAAGATATAATAGATTTGTCTTTTCATCATCTTCAAAATGGTTCACCTCCATGTTTTGACAAATGTGTGGGTTATTGTCAAATTTGTGAATCTATTTCATGTTCCTTGCCTTCGAAAATTTTAAATGTTTTTCGTAAAATTTCATTAAATCGAGCAACGGATACTTTTGAAAATATTAAACTTGATTGCTTCTACCAAGATCCATTTGATCTAGATTATTCAAGCATTTTCGTTTCTTGGTTCATCAACAAGTTAATTATTGATCATTTTCTCACAACTTATTGGAGTGAATGGATGGATGTGGTCACAAAGGCGATAAAATTTAAAGTTCGCCGAGTATACAAAAAGAGAATTCAAGATCTATCAATCCAAACGCTTGAAAGATATTCTACAGATTCTAGAGAGGCGTTGGCTAAAATTCGAGGACGAATTTTCTCCAACCAAGGGAGAATGATGCGGGAACCGAATGGTTGGTATTTGACAAACTCAACAAAGTCTGTCCACTTGAACCGGATGTATCTGTCAATATCCTCGGCCAAACATTACAAATAATATATCATTGGAAAGTTCTTTGAGTGTAGTTTCTACAGCACTTTTTGGATTGGAATTTGGAAGTTTCTAGAGGGAGTTAGGACTGTTTGACCTCAGGGTACTCTGAAAGCCAAGTACATCCGAAATTAGTCAAGTCTTCATGTTCGTCAAGTCTCTTAAAATTTCTAGGCTATCTTATCTTTTTATCATAATTGCTTAATCAATATTTTAGCATCATTTGTATTCCTAGGCTTGGAGGGATGTTCCAAGTAACTATAAATAGGCTACAATTATCATTGTAAGGGAAGAAGCTTTTGATTAATGAAAATTGAGTGTTTACTCTGGTCAATCCGAAAGTTTGAGTATTCTCCTTTCGTCCAATTCCCGGCAATCGTGCGCGATTCAACGTGGGTTGAAGGTCTCTTGCTAGGATCGATTAAATTCTTCTAGTAATTGAAATCTATCTAGTCTTCCGCTACATCAGTTGGTATCAGAGCCCGATTATAAACAACCTTCTTAGCGTTGTTTAGTCCGTGGGTGTTTTTTGTTTCAGTTTATATATCATTTCCCTAATCCTTATTCTTCATCTCCTATTTTCTTATTAAAAAAAATCAAAAAAAATATTTTCCTTTCCCAATTCATCATGGATAGTCTTTTTTGGCCTTTTACTAGTACAATTACACCACAACCAAATGTTGATTGGTCTCTACCTCCGATCTTCGACGAGTATCCTCAAGATATAATAGATTTGTCTTTTCATCATCTTCAAAATGGTTCACCTCCATGTTTTGACAAATGTGTGGGTTATTGTCAAATTTGTGAATCTATTTCATGTTCCTTGCCTTCGAAAATTTTAAATGTTTTTCGTAAAATTTCATTAAATCGAGCAACGGATACTTTTGAAAATATTAAACTTGATTGCTTCTACCAAGATCCATTTGATCTAGATTATTCAAGAGAGGCGTTTGTTGGGTTTGGATCCTAAACTGCAAGGAAGAAAATGTCGGAGGAGCTTCTATCGTGGAGGGCGGCCATGCTGAGGTGAGGGCGACCGCGCTGCTAGGCGAAATTGGGTGTTGGATCTTCTGTCGATGAGGGCGACCGCGCTGCTAAGGTGCGCGACCGCGCTGGCGTCGGGCAGAGCTTTCCTGGTCCGATTTTGTTTCCTAGTTTAATAGAATCTCTTCTTGTTTTGTATTAGGGCTTCCTTGTATTACTATATAAACATAGATACGACCTAGAACACATTGTAGTTGTGTAGCAACATATTAGAAGGTGTCTAATACATATTGGCTTGGCAATTGCCCCCGGACGTAGTTCATGTGTTAAATGAACCGGGTAAACAACTCTTGTGTTCTTGTGTGTGTGTTTCTTCCATTATTATGCTTGTGGGTGTGTTGATTTCTTTTCTAGATTGCAACGGGGTACCACCAAATTCACAACAACTGGTATCAGAGCATTGGTTCGGAGGATTCAAAGTTTCATTAGTTGATTTTTTGAATCGCGTTCTTGGGGATTTTGGTGAAGCAGTCAGATGAAGAACTCAATCGAGAAATTCAACGGTGTGAATTTCACGTTTTGGAGGACAAGGATTGAAGACTACCTTTATTGTAAGGATCTTCATGGACCCTTGAAGGAGAAGCCCGAAGGCATGTCACAAGGGGATTGGGAGACGTTGGATCGGAAGGCGTTAGGAGCAGTGAGGAGTGCCCTAACCGACGACGTTGCACGAAACGCTATGGAGGCCAAGACAACGGTGGAGTTGCTACAAACGCTGTCAGACATGTATGAGAAGCCGTCGAATATCAATAAGGTGCATTTGATAAAGAGGTTTGCGAATGCGAAGATGTCGAGGCGCATACGGCAAGTCATATCGGCAGTTTCAAAGGTATGGTGGACCAATTGAAAAGTGTTGATATTACTTTCTCCGATGAAGTGCTAGCTTGTTTTCTACTAAAATCTTTGCCTGATAGTTGGGAGGTAACTGTCACAACGATTAGTACGTCGAAAACAACATTGGTGTATACGGAGGTTAGAGATCTCATCCTTCAAGAGGAGTTGCGAAGGAAAGAGAAAAGGGGAGAATCTTCCGTAGATGGGGCTGCACTTAGGGTGGAGAGAAATAGGGGAAGACCGAAAAAGGGGAAAAAGGTCAAGTGCTACAATTGTGGCGAATTAGGTCATATCAGTTATGACTGTCCGGGTAAAGATGGTGGTGCACACGTGGTGGATGATGGTGGAGATGTATTAATCCTAGGAGAGGAGCAGTCGGGTGAAGATTGGGTGTTGGAATCTGGAGCTTCTTGTCATGCTAGTGGGGATGCAGAATCAATGAAGCGGTACAAAACTGGAGACTTTGGGGTTGTCTATCTTGGTGACGGTCAGCCATTGAAGGTCAAAGGTAAGGGGGATGTGATGATGAAGACACCTAACGGGGCTGTTTTACAACTACACGATGTGATGCATGTTCCGGATTTGAAAAGGAGAGTGATTTCTGTGGGACAACTTGACAGTGAAGGGTATGGTGTTTCTTTCATTGGTAGGTCTTGGGAAGTCACAAAAGGGGCTAAGGTGTTAGCTCGTGGGGTTAAGGGGAAGATGTTGTACTCTACCTACAATGTCGATGTTCGTTCCAGTGGGAGCAAGAGGCTAAAGAACCGGCCTATTGGTGTAAAAAGGGGAGACATCAAGAAACGGTATGTTGGGGGGGACACAAAGTTGATCAACGTGGTGTGGATGTCCAAGTGCCCTAACAGAGAGCGTGTTCAGACCGAAAACAGACGATGCAAGAAACAAGGTGTGTCCAAGTTTCAAGGGGAAGCATTGCGAGGAAGGTGGGTCTGGAGGGAGAAGGCGAAGTTAGACTTGCGGGGAGAAATCAAGGTAGAAGCTGATTTGGGGAGGCAAGAACAATCTAACACGGAGAGGTTGAAACGTCGCTTGGTTTCAACTCGCCTTAGTACTTGAGGAGAGGAGAGGTAGTGTCAAGCCAATATGGATGGGGGAAATGTGTTCGAAGGTCATTACTCCGTGGTGGGAGTTGATGGGTGTTTCTATGCTTATTTAGTTTAGTCTCCGGTGGGAGATTGTTGGGTTTGGATCCTAAACTGCAAGGAAGAAAACGTCGGAGGAGCTTCTGTCGTGGAGGGCGGCCGCGCTGAGGTGAGGGCGACCGCGCTGCTAGGCGAAATTGGGTGTTGGATCTTCTGTCGATGAGGGCGACCGCGCTGCTAGGGTGCGCGACCGCGCTGGCGTCGGGCAGAGCATTCCTGGTCCGATTTTGTTTCCTAGTTTAATAGAATCTCTTCTTGTTTTGTATTAGGGCTTCCTTATATTACTATATAAACATAGATACGACCTAGAACACATTGTAGTTGTGTAGCAACATATTAGAAGGTGTCTAATACATATTGGCTTGGCAATTGCCCCCGGACGTAGTTCATGTGTTGAATGAACCGGGTAAACAACTCTTGTGTTCTTGTGTGTGTGTTTCTTCCATTATTGTGCTTGTGGGTGTATTGATTTCTTTTCTAGATTGCAACGGGGTACCACCAAATTCACAACAGCGTTGGCTAAAATTCGAGGACGAATTTTCTCCAATCAAGGGAGAATGATGCGGGAACCGAATGGTTGGTATTTGACAAACTCAACAAAGTCTGTCCACTTGAACCGGATGTATCTGTCAATGTCCTCTGCCAAACATTACAAATAATATATCATTGGAAAGTTCTTTGAGTGTAGTTTCTACAACACTTTTCGAATAGGAATTTGGATGTTTCTAGAGGCACTAGTACAGATTTGAGCTTAGATAGCGCTTTTTTTTAGCTTAGATAGCGCTTATAAGCGCTATCTAAGCTAGCGCTTATAAGCGCTATCTAAGCTAGCGCTATGCAAGTTAGCATAATGCTTTTATAAGCGCTATCTAAGCTACCAAACTTAGATAGCGCTTTTAAAAAGCGCTATCTAAGCAAGCACTTTTTTTATTTTGAAAAAAATCAACTTAAATAACGTTTTTTATGCGCTCCATAAGCTCACGAACTTAGATAGCACTTTTAAAAAGCGCTATCTAAGCACTTTTTTTATTTCCAAAAATCATCTTAGGTATTTTATTTTTATTTTTTTTCTGCTATTATATGAATTATAACCAAGAAATCAAATAAATAAAAATTAATATGAACTAAAAAACATTTCATTCAACAATAACAATCAACCTTTAATTTATTACAACAATAATAATTCTTACAATCATCCACAAGAGTTATAAACTAACTAGTCTAACACCCGTCGCACGACAAGAAACTTTGACAAAAATTTAAACAAACCAAAGAATGTCGCAGTCTAATTAATGGGCATCAAGAATGAAGAACTGCCTAAGATTGGCCATTCCAATACTTGGTGTCTGATACTGTTGAGCCATTCCAATACTTAGTGTCTGATACTTTTCAAAGTCTTATGCCACTTGATGTTCAATATCGAGCTTCCATACCTGCAAAATCGACAGATGATAAAAACAAGAAATTCCATAAGCAAAGATTAATAGTTTCTTTCATTATAATCATCACCAAAAACAACAGATATGAAAAAAATTATATAAAACAGAACTCACTTGTGATACTCTACCCTTAAAAGGAAACGAAGATCGATGATCATATATAAGTATCTGCGCAATAGCAACAATGAGTATTTCATTCTGAAGTAGATATTGCTAAGGAAAATGCACTTGTAATATATCAGTAAATGGGTGACTCGAAAATATCCATCATTTTAGTACATCAAAAAAATATAAGGGCTTAAAAATTAAGCGACAGAAACAATATAGGCTGCAAGCTCACCGCTTATGTACAGTCATAGAGCATGTCAAACCAGAAATATACACCACGTGACCAACATCTATCCGCCCCAACGACCTAAAAAAAACAAGAAAACAGAGAGTGAAAAATAAAATAAAATAAAAATCAAGAAAACATAGAGTGAAATGAGTGATTTACTTACAGAAACATGGATACTTGTTTCACCGGTGAGCAATATACTCTCAATGAAGCAGATATATCTCTTTTAGTTTTGGCCTAGATTGTTCATCAACTGAAGATGAAACTCAAACTACATCTAAACCATGTACCAAATTTAAGGTATGTGTACTATTGGGAAATGAGTATTCGATCCTTCTTTGGACTGAAAGTAGACACAAGATTGAATGGAAGTAACTTTGCCTGCCATTCATTATTTCTCTGCAAACCATTTGTATCTCGTTTCCTAACGGAAATTGGCATTCCGTCACCAAACTTTGACGGGGCATATGTGTTGTTGTCCACCCAACCCATAAAAAGTGTTCCGAAACCTCCCTTGCCAAACACCAATTCTTGACTAAAATTCATCGTTGAGCTTTTCAGTTCAGCAAATGTGAATACTTTCAAATTTAGAGTTGCACTTTGCCCACTCCAAGGCACTTCTTCAGTAACACCTCCATCTATTTTGGGTAAAAGACATTTACTAGGAAACAATGAATCTAGAATGCTTTTATAGTTGCTTTTCTTCTTCCTTTACAGTTTTGCATTTCCTGAAATATGAGAGAAGAAAGAAGAACATTCAGATTAGAACGATAAAGTTTCCACCATTATAGCTTGCATGGTTTCAGTATGGATCTATTACAATACATGACTTGATTTTAATTGAAATCTTGAAAATGTATCAACCCTCAAACAGAAAATGTGATGGAATCTATGAGGGTGATGGAGAGTGTATACCTTTTTCTTCAGTTTATGTTCTTCCTTTATTCCATGGGATTTCGCTCATCAGACAGTATTCCAAGTCACCTATGTTTTAGATATATTATGGCTTAAAATAGCTTTCAATTGTGTGTTCATAAGCCCACCATTTCAAAACAAACAGTGTGATGCTGCACTGTCAAAATTTAGCACAATCATCATCAAACAATTTGGATCTATTTGCCCACTAAGACTTGGGTCAATAATCTGACCTGACATCCCATGCTTGACACAGTGTTTGGCCCACTGAGATAAACTCTGTTGTTCCTCGTCAAGAGTCAAATCCACGACAGGCCTTCCGCACAGCACTTCGAATAAAATTACACCAAAGGCATACACATCAGATTTTCTTGTCAATGTACAGGTCAAGAAATAGTGTGGATCAAAGTACCCTAACGAACCTTTGACTTCAGTAATCACTTGATTACCTGGCGGATCTACTGCACCAATTTTGGCCACCCCAAAATCTGAAACTTTAGCTGCCAAATTCTCATCCAAAAGAATGTTGGAGCTCTTTATATCTCGATGTATCACACAATGTTGGACATCGACACCGGTGTGAAGGTAGTCCAGTGCACGCGCAGTTCCTATGCATATCTTGAGGCGCTGTACCCAAGAAAGGGGGAAATCCCTATCGGATATACAAGTTTTATGTAGATGATCATTGAGGTTTCCTTTAGGAATATACTCATAAACTAGGATCCGCTCCTAATATTCATCACAATATCCAATTAGCTCTCAAGGTTGTGCTGCAATTTCATGATTTCTGACCTTAATTGTGCAGCTATGATTACTTTCTTTTGCCTTTTTTCTAATTGCAGGGTCAATCCACGCAAAGAAGTGACAATATTTAGCTTGATTTTGTAAAATTAGAATTAATATGTGTGTAGTCTAGATGAACAAAGATTGTAAACTTACCATGTAATTTGGGCAGCCAATGAACCTCCTACTCGGATTTTCATCCCTTTAAGAAGTCCAAATCGGAGCTCACACGCCATACGAACACATTCTTGTCGAGTTAGTGTTCGACAATTCCAGTTCTTTGTCGTCAAAGATTGGAGATGCCATGGTTGGATTTGTGAAGAGAAAGTCGGTTTTTGAGGTGAGCCCTAATTATAATTACAAGAATATATTTTCAAAACAAACAATTCAAACAGCAAGAAGAGAAGAAAGAAATGAAATTGATTATTTACCTTGTCAATAAGAACCCTAATTGCGCGAATTTCCTCACTTAGTCAATCAAAATCGCAGGTATCCTCCTTGTCAACGATTAACCTACGGGTGGTAATTGCGGTGAAATCTGAGGCGACGGAGAAGTATTCACCGGCAATCGGCATGGAGGAGGAAGAGGGCCGGGTAAGTAGCGTGGGTTAGGGAATCGATTATTTTATTATTTTTATTATTTTTTATTTTATTATTATTATTATTATTATTATTATTATTTTATTATTATTATTTTTTATTATTATTATTTTATTATTTATTATTTTATTATTATTATTATTATTTTATTATTATTTTATTATTTTTTATATTATTATATTATTATTATTATTATTATTATTATTATTATTATTATTATTATTATTTTATTATTATTATTTTATTATTTTTTATTTTATTATTATTATTATTATTATTATTTTATTATTATTTTATTATTTTTTATTTTATTATTATTATTATTATTATTATTATTATTATTATTATTTTATTATTATTATTATTTTATTATTATTATTTTATTATTTTTTATTATTATATTATTATTATTATTATTATTTTTTTTTTTATTATTATTATTATTATTATTTTATTATTATTATTTTATTATTTTATTATTATTATTATTATTATTATTATTATTATTATTATTATTATTATTTTATTATTATTATTTTATTAGGGCGAACGGAAGAGTTGTAAAACGATTTACGAATTTGAAATCGGTAAATCATTTTACAAGGAAAATCCCCTTTTTTTACATTGACGGAAAATGTTTTACATTTGAAAATGTTTTACAAGTGGTTATCAAACACCCGAAAACAAGAAAAACATTTCCGGAAAATATTTTACTTGAAACAAACACCCGAAAACAAGGAAAACATTTTCCGAAAAATGTTTTACACGAAACAAACGGAGCGTTGAAAAGAAAGGTGACGGTAATTCCGTACGTCTGTTATCTTTTACCTAATTACAGTACCTCCGACATACCTAATGGGCTTTGGCCCAGTGGTACTGGCGTTGCTTTGGTGGCCTCCCGAAGGGGAGGTCACCGGTTCGATTCCCCTCAAGGGGAATTTTTGTGGTTATTGTTCCTATCCTGGGTTTCAGGGTCCTGCAGAGTCCCCATGTCAGATCCATTAAGGAAAGGCGGCATTCTTGGGAACACAGAACCTTTCAGGGTCCTTAGGAGTCCCCCGGGCACATCCATTCAGTTAAGGAAGACGGCATTGTGCGAAACCTCCTCGGTGTGAGGAGTTTAACTACCGCGTTGTAGGAGAGGGCTCTCTTGGGGCCCGTGAGTATAAGGAGTCTTTGCAACCTGTTTGATTTGGGCATATCCGCGATTTACCTCCGTTAGGGACACTGTAGGGTAGGCTAGTGATCCAGGGAATAACCCTAAAGTCGGGAAACGCAGGTAACAAAAAAAAAAAAAAAAAAACAGTACCTCCGACACACTCTAGCCCCCACCCTCCTCTGAAAATTATAGAAAAAGAAATACTCCCTCCGTCCCAACAATTACTTCCACTTTTTTAAAAATCACGCAAATTAAGGAAATGGGAGGGAAGTAAAGATGTTGTGAGTGTAATTTGAAAATAGGAGAGAGAATGAGTGGAGGGAATAGTAAATTATAATAGTGTTGTGAGTATTAAAATAATGAGGAGAGAGAATGAGTGGAGGAAATAGTAAAGATTTCTTTGCCAAAAAAGGAAAGTGAAAGCTATTAGCGGGACACCCAAAATGGCAAAAAAGGAAGCTCTTATTGGGACGGAGGGAGTATATATACTCCCTCCGTCCCAGGAATTTATAGACTTTTGGGTTTTGCACGGGAATTAAGGAGGAATTATTATATTGAAAGTGTTGTGAGTGTGAAAATAAAATAGGAGAGAGAATGAGTGGAGAGAATAGTAAATTATAATGGTGATGTGAGTATTAAAATAATATAGGAGAGAGAATAGTAACGATTCTTTTTCATTTTAGGAAAATATATATTATTGTGGGACGCCCAAAAAGGAAAGTTTATATATTATCATGGGATGGAGGGTGGTATATCTCTCTCTCTCTCTCTCTCCCTCTCTCTCTCTACCTTTTCCCCCAATCTCTCTTATTCTTTCTCAGTTTGTTCTTCACGCGATCTCTTCAAAACCTCACAATTTAAATTCTCCCCTATCCTCTTTCCTTTAGATTTTGTTACTATTCTGCAGCTTATTTAGTCCAAGTCCTCAATTGGACTTGTTTCTGCAAATTTACAAACTGATTATGAGGTTAGTTTTGTTCATTTTAAGTTGTTTTTCTCTGGTATTTGGATTTTATTTTGTTATTTCTGTATTTATTTTCAATGTATGTGTAGATCTATGTGGAAATGCTTTGCTTTATGTTAGTAAGCAAGATCAAGCTGATGAATGACCTAAATTCTTCAACATCATTTCAATTGTTTGGTACGTGAGAGATTAGTGAAATTAGAACAAGTAAATTGATGATTGGTTAGATGAAATTTAGGAAGTATACTTGAATTACAAAGTTGTTTGCAGACCTCAACTGTCAAAGATCATTCATATTTGTTTGCTAGGTGTGAAATTTTGAGGGTTTGGGGGGAAAGGGAGGAAACTTATGGAAGTAAAATGAAAGATTAACTTGCAAACCTACGTTTGTATTGGCTTGAATAGGGATATCTATGAAAAACTGCATGGATTTTTGTTTATTCTGTAACATTAGGCTTTTTCTAAACAGAAAAGACTAGGCGGAGAGAAGCTTTGAAATAGTTGTTATTGTGATTTTAGTAGATCTAATTCCATCATCTAAAGTATTTTGAATGTTCCCCTTTTCCATTTTTGAGTCTCAACGAGGTAGAAGAAGAGGTTAGGAAGGTATCCATCTCCCCCGGAGACTATTTTCTGAATTTACATTTCACAATTGCTTTAGCATGATAGTCTCTGACAGTTTGGTGAAGGATTTGGCCATAGCCCATGCAATCTTCCACATAATTCTTCTGATATTTGATCACTTTATTGTTACAGGATGACAATGTTGTTAATTACTTCTGAAATTGATTAACATTCAGATTGACAATCAACTTCAATCTCTTTAGTGACAATTGTGATGCATACGGGACTATGCAAGATTTAGTGAGGGGGTGGGGTGCATGTTGTTGTTGTATATGTCTGTTTTCGTCTTTGAAAAAAAAAAATGAGAGTCTAAGTGAAAATCCGAGAGGGCACTTAGGCAAAAGGAGAGGGTGTGAAAAAAATAAATAAATAAATAAATAAAAAAATGTGAGTCTAGGTGAAAACCGGAAACGGCACCTAGAAAAAAGGTGAGTGAGTGAAATACTTTCTATCGTTTATATCACCGGAGTTGAGGACATAAGGGAGGATTGGAGCGTAGGTAGGATTGCTCATTATTGGCGTAGGAGGTCTGGTTTAGAGGCGTTAGGATAGAAAATCCTCGTTTTCTTTTTGGTAATATAAGGGGGGTTGGCGTATTTCACGAGGTAAGTCTTTGCTTGGGCATTGACTTTATTTTTGAGGGAGTAGTAGTGAGAGGATAGCGTGGGGGAAGCTTAGGACATTGTAGTTCCCCCTAGCTTTTTGATATGTGGGCCTTAGCTTGGATGTCCCGTTTTTGGCATATTTGGAGTTGGGGTCAAGCTAAGGCTATTGGTACCATTGTTATTTTTGGAGTGATAAGGAGCGGAGTTCCATTCTCCGAGTACGTTGATTGATTTGTTTGAGATTGTTGGCGTTTTGATTTGGAGGTTTAGAGGAGATTAGGGATCATTTTCCTCCCATGCTATCTGTTTAGACCGGTGCTTAGAGTGGGGATAGGATATTACTCAGGGGCGAGTAATGGTCTAAGCGTGGGAAAATTTGATGTGGCGGATTTCACTATATGTAATTTCCTAATTTTCTAGACATTTTATCATTATTTTAATGTAATTTAGATTAGTTTTTATGTAATTTGGAGTAGACTATGAATTGATGAGTTTGTGAAAAATCTTTGTAATTGTGAGACATATTTTGAGTGATTTTGTGTTGTTCCTGCAAAAGTTTATTAATGTTGATGATAAAGTTGCTATTATCAGAAGTGCAGGGACCAAACTGCGAGAAGCTGAAGTTCAAGGATCAAATTACAAAGCAGCAGAGTTCAAGAACCAGAAGGAAAAAGGTTGAAACTTCAGGAACCAAAGTGAAAGAAAAGAAATTGGAAATTGATGTGCACATGTGAGAAGTGGTTGAGGGAATTAATTTAATTTGCAAAAAGAGGGCCAATCAATCAGAGTATTGAATTGGGGAAGCTAAATATTATGTCATTCAACCAAGTGGTGTGCGTGGACCAAGGCAGGTGTGTGTGCTGGCGTTGGATTGAAGGAGTATTATTATTATTATTAAATTATCAGTATTCCCGTGCGATGCACGGACAGTTACTAACGCATAACTGATCGAAATCGAAACAAATACAAAAGAAAATAGAGATGTTTGACATTGTAAAACAATTATTTGAAAATTATATTGCCTCAATGAATTTATTTGTCTCAAAAAATAATATTTATTTTTTGACACACGAAGATACAAAGATTATAAAGATTAATTTTCTCAAAATAATACTACTTCGGATATACTTAAGTTGTTAAAAAAAATAATGTCATATTTTGAAACGAAGGCACTAACATTACAATATTTCATAAATGAATATTACTTTCGATTCGAAATGAATAACCCAAAAATAATACTACATTTTTTTTCAAAAAAAAATGAGCATTGTTTCCTTCAGCCCAATGAATATTTAAAAAAATAATACTACTTCATTCGCCTCTGCAATTAATGTTTGTAATGTTAGTGTCTTCGTCTAAAAATATTACATTAATTTTTTAGAAGAAAAAAGTAGTATTATTTTTTAAAATGTTCATTGAGACGAAAGAAGCAATGTTAAATTTTTTTTTGGACATATAAAAAAATTCTACTTTTTAACAAAAAAAAATCATTCAATTCAAAAAATGAATATTACTTTCATCCCATAATTAATACTACTTTCTATATAAAAAAAAAAATTATTTCCTTTGCCTCAATGAATTTACTTGGCTCAAAAAGTAATATTTATTTTTTGACACGAAGATACGAAGATACGAACATTATAAACATTAATTTTTACAAAATAATACTAATTGGGGTAAAAAAATAAATTAATATATTCGTCCAAAGGAATATTTTATACAATATTACTTAATATGTTTAAAAATTAATGTCAAATTTTGAAACGAAGGAACTAACATTACAAACAATAATGTATATTTAAAAAGTAAAATTATGATTATTATTATCATCATTTATAATAAAAAATATACTTCAAACTTAATTAATTTAAAAAAAAAAGATAATAAAAAATAAAAAAGAAAAATAAAGAAAGGAGAATTAAGAAATTTATATTTAAGAAAGAGTGTTTTTTTTTATGTCCAAATTAAATGAAATTAGTCTCTAATTAAAGAGGAAAAAAATTATGAATTTTGGTGTAAAATTTTTTTTAAAAAAATATTTTTTTTATAAAATAATTGAGGTCAAAAAAACGGGAGGAAAAAAAAAATCTGAAAATAAACCATCCAATAAGAGCGCGCCACGTGTCGTGGAGTTTTTAAAAAAAAAAAAAAATCATACGCGGACACACGCGCCTCTGTTGGCGCGTGTGTTGCACGCGCCCAGTCCCCGCTTACCACGTGTCTCCTCCGCCTTGTTATTGCCAAAATGCCACAGTGTGAAATTATCAAAATGCCCCTGGTATTTTGGCTCCAAGACTGTGCTCTTGTTATATTACTTTAGATTTCTTTTTCTTTTTCTTTTTAGTTTTTCTTTTTAATTTAGATTTATTACTATTGGTTGGGAGAAGTATTTATACTCCTTTGAACTTCATAATTAGGGTTAGACTTTTTATTATTATTTTTCTCTAGAGAGTTCATAGCTTTTTATGGAGAACTAATTCTATTGCTTCGGATTTAAATCTTGAACCGTTTATTGAATTCAATTGAGGTTTTTATTTCTTTATTCCTTAATCTCTATTCATAGTTTTCCTTGTTTTAGGCTCCGTTTGTTTCGCCGTAAAACATTTTCCGAAAAATATTTTCCGGAAAATAACTCGTTTTACGCCGTTTGGTTGAGCCCCCGAAAAATGTTTTCCGGGTTGTTATCCGGAAAATGGAGAAAACGTTTTCCGGAAAACATTTTACGCCCTTTCTAAGTAAAACGACTTACTGACCTTGTCCTAAGTAAAATATTTTCCGGAAAATGGTGCCCCTCATGTACAACACATATTTCACAAGGTACAACATATTAATAATAATTAAAAAAATAAAAAAATACCCCTACCCCACCCCCTGCGTACCCCACCTCCTGCCTACCCCACCCCACCCACCCACCCCCCCCAATTTTATTTTTTTGTAAACGCCCCCACCCACTTACCCGGCCACCCCCCACCCCCACACCCAAAAAAAAATTTTTTGTAACCGCCCACCCACCCTGCCTACCCCACCCCCCACCCTCTAAAAAAATTTTTTAATTTTTTTTTGTAACCGCCCCACCCCCTACCTACCCCACCCCCCACCAAAAAAAAAAATTTTATTTTTTTGTAACCGCCACCCACCCCCACCCCACCCAAAAAAATTTTTTTTATTTTTTGTAACCACCACTCCACTCCTCGCTTACCTTTCCCCCAAAATTTTTTTTTTTTTATTTTTTGTAAAAAAAATTTTGTGGGGTAGGCAAGTGAGGGTGGGCGGTTACAAATTTTTTTTTTTTGGTGGGGTGGGGGTGGGTGGGGGGTGGGGTAGGCAGGGTGTGGGTGGGGCGGTTACAAAAAAAAAAAAAAAAAAAATTGGGGGTGGGGGTGGATGGGGGATGGGGTAGGCAGGGTGGGTGGGGCGGTTACAAAAAAAAAAAAAAAAATTCTAGAGGAGATTAGGGATCATTTTTCTCCCATGCTATCTGTTTAGACCGGTGCTTAGAGTGGGGATAGGATATTATTCAGGGGCGAGTAATGGTCTAAATAAGCGTGGGGAAATTTGATGTGGCGGATTTCACTAAATGTAATTCCCTAATTTTTTAGACATTTTATCATTATTTTAATGTAATTTAGATTAGTTTTGATGTAATTTGGAGTAGACTATGAATTGGTGAGTTTGTGGGAAATCTTTGTAATTGTGAGACATATTTTGAGTGATTTTGTGTTGTTCCTGCAAAAGTTTATTAATGTGGAGGATAAAGTTGCTATTATCAGAAGTGCAGGGACCAAACTGCGAGAAGCTGAAGTTCAAGGATCAAATTACAAAGCAGCAAAGTTCAAGGACCAGAAGAAAAAAGGTTGGAACTTCAGGGACCAAAGTGAAAGAAAAGAAATTGGAAATTGGAGTGTGCACATGTTGTGAGAAGTGGTTGAGGAAACTAATTTAATTTGCAAAAAGAGGACCAATCAATCAGTATTGAATTGGGAAAGCTAAATATTATGTCATTCAACCAAGTGGTGTACGTGGACCTGGGCTGTTGACCGTGTGCGGGGACCCAGGCAGGCATGTGTGCTGGCGTTGGATTGAAGGAGTATTATTATTATTATTAAATTTTTTTTCTTTTTCTTTTTAGTTTTCTTTTTTAATTTAGGCTTATTACTATTGGTTGAGAGAAGTATTTATACTCCTTTGAACTTCATAATTAGGGTTAGGGGGGTGGGGCGGTTACCAAAAAAAAATAAGAAAAAAAAATTTGGGTGGGGGTGGGTGGGGGTTAGGCGAGGGGGTGGGTGGGGCGTTTACAAAAAAAAAATTTGGGGGGGTGGGGGTGGGGTAGGCAGGGGGTGGGTGGGGCGGTTACAAAAAAATTTGGGGGGGTGGGTGGGGGGTGGGGTAGGCCACCTTGTGAAATATGAGTCGTTTTACCAAACACCTGAAAAAATTTTACACCCTTCCTCCATAAAATATTTTATGCTCTACCTCCGTAAAACATTTTACAGGAAAACATTTTACAGGAAAACATTTTCCAGAAAACGTTTTTCAAAAAATGTTTTACGTCGAAACAAACGGAGCCTTAATGGAAGCTTACGACGCAAAACCTAGAAAGGCACCCACAAGGGTGGAAGGAAATCCCATTTTGCTGTTCATAGTCCCCGAAATCGGATATGACCAATAGTGAAACAACAACAACTTCTCATTCTCATGGGAGTCGGTCTCTGGAGAAACGCGTTTCTCCGTCGCGTATGGAAAAACGGATGGAGAAACGGGGCAACGTTAGTCGCGCGACGAACTTAGCCAAAACTGGATATCACTTTCATCAGTTTCTGGATATCCAGAACATTGAATATGGATATTCAGAAACTGATGAAAGTGATATCCAGAAACCAAATATTTTTTCTGGATATCCTTTCCAAATCTTCTGGATATCCATATTCAATGTTCTGGATATCCAGAAACTGATGAAAGTGAAACCAAATATTTTGTATTTTTTCTGGATATCCTTTCCAAAGTTTCTGTATATCCATATTCAATGTTCTGGATATCCAGAAACTGATGAAATGATATCCAGTTGTGGCTAAGTTCGTCGCGCGACGAACGTTGCCCCGTTTCTCCATACGTGACGGAGAAACGCATTTTTCCCAGATTTTGTGTTCTCATGGGATGACGTTTGATTTTGAAAGGTGACACTTTAGCATATTTAAATTTGAAAAAAATATTTTTATACCTTCAAAATAAATTTATTTTTATCCCCTTCAATTTATCTAAAAAATATTAAACTCCCCTCCTCATCCTCCCCCGTCCCATTTGAATTTGAAAAGAAACAAAATAAATTTTGCACGAAAATTAAGGAGAGTGTATAAGAGAAGCAAAGTGTTGCTAATATTAAAAGTAATGTAAAAAATTGAATGAGAACTCAACATCATGAAGAGTTATTAAAAGATACTAATGACAGTGCAAAGAAGAATGCAACCCCAATTAATAACTTTCTTGGAAAAATAACCCGAGATAAAGAAGAATGCAAAAGTTTTATTAAGAAATATTTTATTTTAGGTATTATTTCGAGTGACGAATGCAAAAGTTTTATAAAAAATATTTTATTTTAGGTATTATTTCGAGTGACGTCTTTTTTAGTGACAACCTAGTATGCATTCTTCTCATTCATTTCACTTTCAACATGTGCAGGCCAATTGCAATTTACGAGATGAGTGCAAGAAAAGAGAGAACGAGCTCCAGCAAGCACCAAAAGAGATAGTATGTTCCCCGGGGGCAAAGCTTTGTTTGAGAATAGTTCTTCTAGAGTAAGTATTGTTTTGAGTGGCATGTTTTTTCTTTTTGGAGTGACAACTTTACTGTTTTTTATTGTTTGAGTGACAGCTTCTAGCCATTAGAAAAATAATACTCCCTCCGTCCCAGACCAAGAGTATATGGGGGGGATTTCACGCTTCTTAATAATTTTTTTAAAAAATGAATAAAAATTAAATGAGATATGAATAAGAATTAAACGCATAGAAAATACGGTATAGATAACGTAAAAGTTAAATGTGAGGAACAGAGAGAGAATTTAAAAATTAAAAATATTTAATATATATAGAAGAGAGATGAATAAAGAGTTAAACGCTACAGAAATAGAGAGAGAACGATAAGCGATATAACGAACGGTTTTTTCAGAAATATACGAAGATGATAAAGCTGATTAATATATTCAAAACTCGCTTTTTTGAAACGAACTTTGTCTGACGTCCCAAAAGCGAAAAGCATTTAACCCTCTGTGACTATGGAGAGCACTTTTTTCCGATTTAATGTTTTTAGTTTAACTTAATTGATACTTAATTGATACGCAGTTTAAGAAAAAATAAATGTCATGAGTACGAAAAGTAAAGTGGGAGAGAGAAAGTGGATAGAGAATTTTTGTTGTGTGAATGACAAGTGAGTCTCATTATCCAATTTAGATAATAAAACAACTTAAAAAAAATTAAACTGAAATATACTAAAAAGTAAGAATATTAAATTAAAACCGGTACGGAGGGAGGGAGTATCAACTATCAACTAAGCATCAAATAAGATTCCAAATCCATCACTAAAATGAACGGCCATGGCGAAAAGGAAGGCAATCAAGGTCCAAGATCATAGCCGACTCCAACACTATAATTCTGGCGATTAGTGTTTCTTAATTTCTTAGGGCTCGTCTGGTGCACAATTTTATAAACGGAGATTTTTTAAAACGGAACTTTTTTTGGCCGCTATAATTTTGAGCGGCCAAAATATCCCCAACTTTTTAAAATTCAACCGTCTAAAACTCTTGACTAACACGCTTAATAAAAAAAACTGAATTTTTTTATCTCTGTTTTAACAAAAACGCTCGACAAGACGGGCCTTTAATTGCGCACTTAAAACAACCAAGTTGGAGCTTTAACCAATTTTTGCAACGTCTACAGCATAACCACAACAATAACAATAACCCTAATCTAGTAGTACCATTTTTTTTTTAACTATCATCTACTTTGCCTTAATATTAATCCAAAAAAAAAATAAGTTTTATTGTTCAACATTTTTGGTGCGTGTACTTTTATTAGTTTTACTTTGCACGAGATTAATAAAAAATACTCCCTCCTTCTCACTTCAATTGAGCTACTTTTCTGTTTGAGACGTGCCACTTCAAATTAGTTATTCCATAAATGGAAAGAAGTGAACAGTGTTTAGGACATTTATACCCTCATAATGTTTATATATTTACAAAAAAAAAAACCATTCATTATACCCTTATAATTTTAACATATTTACAAAAAAATCAATCATTAACTTACTATTCCTCCCACTAATTCTCTCTCCTATTACATGTTTTTAACTTTTACATTCTCTCACCTATTAAATGTTTTTAACTTTTACATTCTCTCTCCTCTAATCTTCTACCCACTTTCAATTCTTTACTCATTTTTTTAAAAAAATAGGGTTATTACTATTGGTTGAGAGTATTATTATTATTATTAAATTTCTTTTTCTTTTTCTTTTTAGTTTTCCTTTTTAATTTAGGTTTATTACTATTGGTTGGGAGAAGTATTTATACTCCTTTGAACTTCATAATTAGGGTTATACTTTTTTTTTTTTAAAATGAGTAAAGAATTGAAAGTTTTAACATATTTATACCCTTATAATTTTAACATATTTACAAAAAAATCAATCATTAACTTACTATTCTTCTCACTCATTCTCTCTCCTATTAAATGTTTTTAACTTTTACATTCTCTCTCCTCTAATCTTCTACACACTTTCAATTCTTTACTCATTTTTTTAAAAAAATAGAATTATTACTATTGGTTGGGAGAAGTATAACCATAACAATAACAATAACCCTAGTCTATAACAATAACAATAACCCTAGTCTAGTGGTACCATTTTTTTTTAACTATCATCTACTTTGCCTTAATATTAATCCAAAAAAAAATAAGTTTATAACCATGTGCGGTGACCAAGGCAGGCGTGTGTGCTCGCGTTGGATTGAAGGAGTATTATTATTATTATTAAAAAAAAAATTTCTTTTTCTTTTTATAGTTTTCCTTTTTAATTTACTTTTTAATTTAGGTTTATTACTATTGGTTGGGAGAAGTATTTATACTCATTTGAACTTCATAATTAGGGTTAGACTTTTTTAAAAAACAATAAAAATTCTTAAAAAACGTGCAAAGATGTTATGGCTTAATTGAAATGGGACGGAGGGAGTATTATTTTGAGTGTAGCAAGTGGGTCAAATTGTCCATTTTAGAAATAAATTAAATTAAAAACCTTAATATGGGATAGACCGAAAAGAAAAGTAAAAAACTTAAATTGGGTCGGAGAAAGTACTTCTTTTTTTAGGAATATATCTGATGCAACTATAAAGGAATTTTTGCCAATAAGATCTTGAAATAGGGTGTAATTTACTAATAAAAACAGACATTTTCAAAACTCGCCAATAAATTCCAATTACTATTATGATGAAATAAAGTAAACCTAAAAATTGTCCATCGCTATCACTTACTTTTGTTTCAATAGATAATCAATAAAAAAGCTTTTGTAAAATAGTAGCTAGCAAAGTTCCAACAAAGCATGAGCTTTCCTATTTCTACAACAAGGGTAAGTTTGGAAATTAAACCTCCTCCATCCCTAAATGTCCTAATTAAATTATTTTTGTCCCTAAATAATTTTATTATAAAAAAAAACCCCCTGTTACTATATTAATTTTTATAATAACAAAAATATTTATGCATCTTTACTACTAAAATATATTAGCAATATACTCGTGCTACGCACAACGACAATTTTATTTTTTTCATATTAGTAGTTGACCATTAATCTTCGTATAACATTGAATAAAATCTATATTTTCAACAAAAATATATTTTCATTTTTAATATTTTTCAATTTTTTGTAAAAAAATATTTAAAACTTATCTCTTCACATATTTGTTGATATATCTATCCACCAAAATATGTTTATCAATTATTACCTTAATTATTAATTAGATAAACAAAAGTAAGTTAACAATTATTGTTTTCAATTATTAAGCATAAAAATATAAAAACACGCATCATGCTATTTTAGCCATTCAATTTTCTTATCTTGAATTTTGAAAATAACAAAAAAAACAAGGAAAATATCATTTTAAATTTCATTGGAAATAACTGTGATGTGTATTTCACAGTTATTTTGCTTAAACAACTTATAAATTTTTGAACTGTGATGTGTATTTCACAGTTATGATGTAAATAACTGTGAATTATATTTCACATTTATTTAAATAACTGTGAAATAAAATTGGTTTATGTTATAATTGTGTTGATTTATGTTATAAACTGAGAATTCTATTTCACATTAATGTTTTATAGGTTTTCACAGTTGTTCATCCCCATGCATTGTTTGTGAAATAACTGTGATGTGTATTTCACAGTTATTTTGCTTAAACAACTGATAAATTTTTGAACTGTGATGTGTATTTCACAGTTAAGTTATGGTGTAAATAACTGTGAACTCTATTTCACAGTTATTTAAATAACTATGTTGGTTTATGTTATAACTGTGTTGGTTTATGTTATAAACTGAGAATTCTATTTCACATTAATGTTTTATAGATTTTCACAGTTGTTCATGATTAGAGTTAGTTTACTTTATAACTGTGTTGTGGATTTCTCAGTTTTTTATGTCATTCTTTTAGAACAACTGTAGGGCAAATTTCACAATTATTGTTTTTACTAACTGGAAAAAAAAAAAGAAATAGAGAGAAAGAGAAAGAGGGAGGGAGGGAGAATGCACAGGGAGTGCGAAACAACAGATCCTAATCTTCACACATCAAGCGCAAAAGGCGCCGGTACGTGCGGAGATTGCAGTTAAGGGTATTTTGTCCACATTTTTAGTAGGGACTTATTGGCAAATTTTGAAAATGTATGTCTTTAGTGGTCGATTTCATTTGGTTGAGGGGTTTATTGGTCATAGCCTCAACTATAAATAACGTGATCAAATGTTTAATTTTTCAAAGAAATGTCAGGTTTGTTGAACAAGGCAATGGAGTGGAGTTGAGGCAACGACTATATTGCTTTGTGTTCATCGGCCTGAGTTGGAAGCCGGAAAAGCTTGAACCGGTACGTAAGTTTTATTTGTGCTTTTAACTATATTCACGTAGACTTGTTTATTTAATTATTTTCCTAATAAATTGTGTGGCATGAGAAAACAATGAGATTTTAAGTTGTATTTCATCTATGTTTTTTATTTTAAAAGAAGTAGTTCATGTTGTATGAAAATTATGAACAAGATATGTTAAGACTCAAGAAAAGCAAGATATAAAGATGGAGAAACTCAAACACGTTGTATGCTATCTACAAGATAATATTTTTCCCGCTATATTGCTAACTGCTCGAAAAAACGTACCGGCATTGCAGTAAGATGTATTGTACGTAACCATTTCTATCTTCCGTAGATTTCATACTTACAGTTTTATGGTTTCCCTCGGCCTGAAATCAATCTTATTGTAGAAATTCACCATTATATGTTAATCTGTCTTGAAGTAACAAGCTATTTTTGAAGTCTTTTAACGCGTCGTCTGTCTTATCTGGCCATTCGCAAGGCAAAATGTGGAGCTCGTAACGGTCATTAATTAAACACCATTAAGCCTAATTTAAATTTCCTAAGCAAGGAGTATAAACAACAGAGGAGGGTATCCTTGGTTTTACCAAACATAATTTTGCCAGAGTTATCATTGTGACCTGAATTTTTTCGAAAAACAATATGTTACGTTCATCAGTTAACATTTTTTCGTTCCTAGTTGGCAGGTGAGTTTATATGTTCTATGCATTATATCATACTTGACATGGATACTATACTGCTTGTTATTATCACTTCTTAGTCAAATCTATCCAAAAAAAATTATGTTCTTGCAGATATGTATGCTTCTAGTTGATACACTTCCCATGTCCCAGTGTTTTGAACTTCGAAAATTGCCATTTCTGACATCTATAGTATGAATGGGAACTTGTCCTTGCTGCAGTACTATGAACAGTTTCAATGGCCAAATTTTTCATTTTGCCCTTAAAAAAAATTTTTTTTAAATAAAAAAAAAATAAAAAAATAACGTGTCCTCGGACACGGGCTTAATTAAAAAAAAAAAAAACGTGTCCTCGAACACGGGCTTTTACTAGTCCATTTATATTGGGAAGGAGGGAGTAATACTTTTTGTATAATCAATTAATGATGGGTTAATTACAAATTAGGGCCTGAAGTCTCACATGAGGTCCCCAATTGGGGTCTGACCTTTTTTTTTTAGCGATTTAGGGCCTGACTTTACATTTTTTGTTCAAATCAGGGCATTTTAACGATTTCCATCCAAATAATCCGTTAAGTTAACGAATAGGTAACGAAGAGACTAGTTTGTAATGATTATTAGTTTTAAGGGGTCAAATGTAAAGTTTAAATATAAAGTGTTCAAAATTTATTTCTTTTTCCAAAATAATTAATATTATCTTAATTCTAAAATAATTAATATCCGAAATAAATATATGTTTTTTAATTTTTATATTAAAAAAATAAAAATATTTTTTTATGTTAAAAAATAATTAATGTTCGTATACTGGTTTTAAAAATAAAATAATTTTAAAAATAAGAAAAACTTTAATGTTTTAAAATTTTAAAATTAATTTATTTAAAAAAAATATTTTAGTTTTTTTTTTCAAAAAAATAAAATTGACTTTAAATTTTAAAAAATAATATTATTTTTTTGAAAAAAAAACTAAAATAGTATTTTAAAACAAATTAATTTTAAAATTTTAAAACATTAAAACATTAAAGGTTTTCTTATTTTTAAAATTATTTTATTTTTAAAACCAGTATACAAACATTAATTATTTTTTAACATAAAAAATTAATAATATTTTTATTTTTTTAATATAAAAATTAAAAAACATATATTTATTCCGGATATTAATTATTTTAGAATTAAGATAATATTAAATATTTTGGAAAAAGAAATAAATTTTGAACACTTTATATTTAAACTTTGCATTTGACCCCTTAAAACTAATAATCATTACAAACTAGTCCCTTCGTTACCTATTTTTTAACTTAACGGATTATTTGGATGAAAATCGTCAAAAAGCCCTGATTTGATCAAAAAATGTAAAGACAGGCCTTAAATCGCTAAAAAAAAAAAGGTCAGGCCCCAATTGGGGGCCTCATGTGACACTTCAGGCCCTAATTTGTAATTAACCCATTAATGATTAGTAGAGCCACTTTCCTCAATCCTAATTTGCGTTTTTTTTGGTAAAAACATGGGAACGCTGATGAGTTACTTTGGTGGCAGATAGGCTCTTTTGGTGCTATAACAAGGATCAGAAGTATTGTACCCAAGCGTGAGGATCTTCAAATCTTCTAATTCTTGAGAGTAGAGCAGGAGGGGCACTTGAGTGAGGAGATATACATTAGGCGCTCGTTAAAGAGTTCAAGGGCGATCATAAAAAAGAGCTGAGGGCGTTCATAACACCAAAAATTTGACAAAAATATGACCATAGCTTCAATTGTAAAAGTGGTACTGGGCTCAATAGCCTTTGCAGTCTTCTGGGTATTAGCAGTTTTCCCTGCTGTACCATTCATGCCTATTGGAAGAACAGCAGGCTCCCTCCTTGGAGCCATGCTAATGGTCCTTTTCCGTGTCATTACTCCAGATCAAGCTTACGCTGCTATTGATCTTCAAATCCTTGGCCTTCTCTTTGGAACAATGGTTGTCAGTGCCTATCTCGAAAGAGCAGATATGTTCAAGTATTTAGGCAAAATGTTGTCCTGGAAATGCATGGGAGCGAAGGATTTACTTTGTCGAATCTGCTTGGTCTCAGCCATTTCCAGTGCTTTTCTCACTAATGACACTACTTGTGTTGTTTTGACTGAGTTTGTATTGAAAATAGCTAGGCAACAAAATCTTCCACCTCAGCCTTTCCTTTTAGCCCTTGCTTCGAGTGCAAATATTGGGTCTTCGGCTACACCGATTGGTAACCCTCAAAACTTAATTATTGCGATTCAAAGCAGGATTTCTTTTGGAAATTTCTTGACGGGGATTTTACCTGCAATGCTTGTGGGTATTTGTGCGAATGCTTTGTTACTTTTGTGCATGTTTTGGAAGTTATTATCAGTTCAAAAAGATGAAGAAGATCCTCAAATGGAAACTGTAGCAGAAGAAGACATGGTTCACCATAGATTTTCACCTGCAACTATGTCTCATCTTGCATCCTTGAATTCACAAGAATTGGTCACCAACTTAGAGGGCAGTCCGAGTCCTATTAGGAACTGTATATGTCCAAATGAGGGTGAAACCAATGCAGACCATATTGGGAAGCTTGAGTCTGCAAGGAGTTCAAATGCATCAAAAGAAGTGACAAAGGAGGAAAACATTCTTTCTATGGAAGAAAAGGAGGAGGAATCAGCAAAAATGAAAAGAGTTACTTGGAAAACTTGTGTTTATCTTGTTACCATCGGAATGTTGATTTCATTCTTAATCGGCTTGAATATGTCATGGACTGCAATTACCGCTGCACTTACAATGGTTGTTCTTGATTTCCAAGATGCTCGCCCCTCCTTGGAAAAGGTACAATCTAAGTCCTATGGTTCATATTTTTTGTTCTTATTATTAAAGGGTAATAGAATGGTCGTATATATTTTGTCCTCCACCAAAGTAACAAAGCTTCATTCTGTTTTCATCATACAGGTGTCTTATTCGCTCCTGATATTCTTTTGCGGAATGTTTATCACTGTTGATGGCTTTAACAAGACAGGAATTCCTAACGCGCTTTGGGATTTAATGGAACCTCATGCACATATTGATCACGTTGGTGGGGTAGCAGTTCTTGCCGTTGTTATACTTGTTCTATCAAACGTGGCTTCAAATGTACCAACAGGTCCGTTGTTGGTCTGTCAATCACTATTGCACAGATTTGGGTTTTATGCAGTCGGACTGCCAACCACCCCGTTCCCATAACTAACAAATGCACTCCCCCTTTGGTGGAAGGCCGGGTTCAAAAGACAGTTCTAATGAATTGATCTAAGGATGGGATTGGACTACATGTGCAGTCCATCTGATCATATATGCACCTTAAGTCTTTATTTATTTACCTTATCTTAGTTTTGAATTCCATTTTTTTGACAATATAATGACTGGGTGATCATCTCAGTCCTATTGCTAGGAGCACGGGTTGCAGCAGCAGCAGGAACAATATCTCCAGCTAAGGAGAAAACAGCATGGTTGATCTTGGCTTGGGTTAGCACTGTAGCAGGGAACCTATCACTTTTGGGTTCAGCAGCTAACCTGATTGTGTGTGAACAAGCTCGCCGTGCTCCACAGTTTGGGTACAATCTTTCTTTCTTGGGCCATCTTAAATTTGGCCTTCCTTCCACTATTATAGTAACAGCTATTGGGTTGACACTTATAAGAGGATAACGATTCCGATTTGACACATCTTTTCCTGGGTTTCTTGGTAATACTGTACTAAAGTTGCAAAATAAATCACAAAATTTGATGTAATATATTTTGTTGGGTGTTTTAATTAGAGTACGGCGAGTACACAATAGATGCAATTTGTAAAATAATATATGTCACTTCATTTTGTATCCATTGCCCCTATTATAATGTATTGTGTATATGTGGAAACCACCTCATGCATATTTAATCTCAACCATTGATTTCAAAACATAACAAGTGGGTCATTAATAATGTACGCACACCGTAGCAGAAGCTCGTGAGCAAGGGACCCTGTCCATAACAGATATAGCGCGAACTACACGTCAACCCGAAATCTCTACTACATAGAACGTAATTTCATGGTACTATAATAATATGATATGTAATTCATGTTGTTTTGCGCGTAAAATGTAACTTTATTATTAGATGATACTAGTTTTACTCTCGTGCGATGCACGGTTCATTACAACAAAAAAGTGAAATAGATTTATACGTTATGGAAAACTTCCTTAAACACTACATTATCAGTACATAGATCGAATTGGTAGGGTTTATCATCATTACAAATCAATATTTTAAGACCATCAGCTAGTTGCCACTCCAAACAAATCAAATCTAGGTACAAACTCCGATTCACTTTAAATTACAAAATAATAATTATTAATAAATAAAACTAAATAGAAATATTATTTTTTTCATCTCAAATAAATACTTTAAAAAATATACTTCTATAAAAAATTATATTATTCATATCAAAAATAAATATTACTTTCGACTCAAAATGAATAACCAAAAAATAATACTACCTTTTTTATCAAAAAAAAAAAGCATTACTTCCTTCATCCCAATGAATATTTTAAAAATTAAAACTACTTCATTCGCCTCTAAAATTAATGTTTGTAATGTTAGTGCATTCGTCTCAAAATATGACATTAAGATGACATTAATTTTTTAGACGAATAAAGTAGTATTCTTTTTTTAAATGTTCATTGAGACGAAGGAAGCCATATTCATTTTTTTTTAGCTAGAAAAAAATTTAAATTTTTAAGAAAAAAAATCCTTCAATTCAAAAATGAATATTACTTTCGTCCCAAAATTAATATTATTTTCTATATTGAAAAAAAAATTACTTCCTTTGTCTCAATGAACATTTTATAAAAGAATACTACTTTACTTGTCTCAAAAATTAATACTCCCTCCGTCCCATTAATAACTTCACTTTTTGTCATTTTGGGTGTCCCATTGAAAGCTTCACCTTTCCTTTTTTGGCAAAGAATCTTTACTATTCCCTCCACTCATTCTCTCTCCTACATTATTTTAATACTCACAACACCATTATAATTTATTATTCCCTCCACTCATTCTCTCTCCTATTTTCAAATTTCTCTCTCCTATTTTCAAATTACACTCACAACATTTTTTCTTCCCACCCATTTTCTTAATTTGCATGCCGGAGCCAAAATGGTGAAGTAAATAATGGGACGGAGGGAGTATTCATTTTCTGAGACGAAGACACTAATATTATAAACATTAATTTTTACAAAAGAATACTACATCGTCTAAAAAAATAAATTACTATCTTCGTCCCAATGAATATTTTATAAAATATTACTTCATTCATTTTTTTAAAAAATTAATATCATAAATTGAAACGAATGCCCTAACATTACAAACATTAATTTTTGAGGCAAATGAAGCAGTATTATTTTTTTAAATTTTCATTGGGGTGAAGAAAGTAATGTTCATTTTTTTGGACAAAAAATGTTGTATTTTTTTTTATTCATTTTGAGTCGAAAGTAATATTTATTTTTGAAATGAAGATTATAATTTTTTATAGAAATATATTTTTTAAAGTATTTATTTGAGATGGAAAAAATAATATTTCTAATTAGTTTTCTTTGTTAATAATTATTATTTTGTAATTTAAAGTGAGACGGAGATTATTGTTTGTAATGGAACATTACTACTCTACAATCTATAATACAATACACAGAGGTTTTAACCGCCTCTTATCTATGGTATAAGTGGTGGCTAGGATTTAAAGTTGGGAAAACGATCCGACGGCCCAAAATTATCCCTCCCTCCTTCAGAACTGCCCGTAACTGTCCACCTCTCCAATTCATCGCCTCCCACCCCAATCGTCACCTATTCTCCTCCATTTTCTCCTCCACCGCCGCCGACGCACCAACAACAAATCTCTCTCTGTCATTCCCTATCGTTTTCCTCTTTCGCATCACTTCGCTTCCGGGACCCACTCTTCCCTTTTCTAACCCCAAAAATCAAAGCAAAAACATAGGCATAAACAAAGGATTCCATCGTCACAACCAAAGCAGTCACCGCCGCCCTCGCCTTCTCCGTCTCCGTCGTCTCAAAGCCTTCGGCCGCCTCCTCCTTTACAAGAAACCCTGGCGCACAAGATCAAAAAAATCTACTCGCCGCCCTGGCGCGCCTTCCAAGGCAAGAGTTTATTCTGAAATTAATGTGATCCGGCCCAAGGAATACTGGGATTACGAGTCGCTTACCGTCCAATGGGGGTTAGTTTTGCTATGTTCACGGACACACTTAGAAATTCACAATTTCATTTTTGATATGTTTTTTTATATATTCGTGTTATGTATTTTTTTATTTTTTTTAAAAATTATATAGGGAACAGGATGATTATGAGGTCGTGAGGAAGATTGGGAGGGGAAAATACAGTGAAGTTTTCGAAGGATTTCATTGTATCTTCCAGGATGTTCCAGATCTAAGATTTGAGTTGTTATGCTATAATGCAAAAGGGCACATTTGCAACTTTCAATTATATTGAGTACAATATATTCTTGATGCAATTTTACATATTTCGTCATATAGTAATTTTCTCTTTCTTTTCCTATTAGTTGTTATTCCTAATGAGCAGTGCCTCATTTACTTTTTTTTTTCCTGCTAATTTAATCGACTCTCTGTTTTACAACACTGGTTTGTTCTTCGCTCATATTGAATTTTCCTAATTTTGTTTTCGGGGTTTTTTTGTGAAGGGGATTTCGAGTGCTATAGTCAACTGGATTGGTGAGCAATGTTCAACGGCGGTTCTTGCCGCTTTTCATCCACCATGCTCTACCCCTCTCTCTTTCTTTCCCAAAGGTCTCTATTTCTCAATTCTTTTTTTTTTAATATCATGTTGCAATATCTTCCTCTTATAATCTCTGCAATCTGAATTTGGGGTATGATTTGAGATTTTCTGTTTTATTGCATTTTAGGACCTTAAATTGGTTGTCTTTAGAAGATCCATCCTAGCAAATGATGATAACGAAACCGATTATGAGGTGATTCTCATAGGAAATAAGGTGATGAATTGTAAGATTGGTATCAGTTTCAAGTTCGGATTCAGAGGGTAATCATAAAGAGAACTCCATAATCTTTAGATGTGGATGATCATTTTAAGACATTAGAAAGGATAACATATGAGCTGCCCAGGATCAATGGGGCTAACATTTAGGAAATGAGATAAAAAGTGTAAATAATTACTTAAATGCTCAGTGTATAAAGAGATAGGGATATTGGTGGTTGCTTAGGGGATAGGGTCGAGAGCAAATATGAATTTTTTTAGACATTCATTTTGAGATGGAAGGAGATCATTGTGAAAAATCATAAAATCGTGGTTGATAGATATAGAAGTAAATGGTTTTTCTAAATGACAAATTTTCTACAAGAAAAACTCTTACTAGGGAGAGAAACATATTACTGAAACAACCATTTGAATGTGAACCTCTCATGATCCAAAAATAATAGTGCAAGATGTTTCTTAAGTATAATTCTAAGGAGCTTCTGTTGATTGACGGTGCGATCTTGATTTGATTAGGTAATATTGTTCCCTTTTGCTGATGTTCTGTTTTTTTCTATTAATTGACCTGACAATTTTAATGGTACATTGCCCTTCGTCATTAAATTCATGTTTTCTTTGATCAATTTTGTCTCTCACAAATTCGACTTCGATGTCCTTTGGGTGTGTCAATAATTCAATCATCTTTTGTCCAAGTAATTGAGTTTTCCTTTGTTTGGGTTCATATTTAGAGTTTTGTAAACGGAGTTGCGTAGCTAAAATAATTAGTTACATAATTTGAGGGTTTATAGTTACACTTTTCCGGATTTGCAACACTTACTATACATATTTCAAACTTATGTTAATTACACATGTACCCATTTATGCAACTAATGCTTCATACTCTTAATTTTTGAAAGTAGGGGATCTTGCAAGTAGATGACCTTTTAAAATATACTACCTCCGTCCCTAAATAAATGTCATTTATTTCCTTGATAAAATACAAAAAACAAAAATTCATTTTAGGATGGACTGGACGGGACTAAGGGCATTTTCTTTAAATTGGAGATTTTTAGACGATTCCTTAAAATTTATTTCCTTTTGGTGATCCCATTGAAGGGTAAACAACAAAGGCACTATATTTGTAAAAGTATAAACTTATAAATGATAAACTTACTGATGTTTGGTTGCACCCAAATATTTTTTTCTTGGAAGGAAAAATTTATATCAAGCAAAAGAGGAGACATGATTGAATCCACAAAAAAATGCTATCAGTTTGCCTGGATGTTGGGTTTGGGAAATTCACGTTTTCGTATCTGGGTTTATTCATCCAGTTGTATTGAATTTTGATTTACAAGAGGTGAGATTGAGGGAGTTTTTAAGTGTATTACATAGTGTTGGGGTGCAAACCCAATCCCATATCGACAATTGAACAAAGTATTGTCAGGTTTATAAGAGCACACACCCACTTCATTAGTATGAGGCCTTTTGGGAGTTGACTCAAGAGCAAATCCGTGCGGGCTGGACCCAAAGCGGACAATATCATACTAATGTGGAGTGGTGGGATGGTCGCGGTCCCTACACATAGGATTTTGTAGTGGGTTTGAATCGATTGATATTGATAGGAACCGAAAGCACCAACTTCTTCTGTAATTGTTTTTTATGTTAGCTAGCTATAGACAATAGATATTTTTATTGCTTAGTAGTATTTGGGTAGGCAGGGTTACAAAAAAAATGGTACTATGTTGGGTTGAAAATTGAGAAAAAGAGGAAAGTAAGTAGGGTGGGGATAGGAGGGGGCAGGAAAGAAGAAAGTGAGTGCTGGTGGGGGGTAATGCGATGAAGAAAATTTGAATTGTAGAAAGCTCTTTCTCCTTTTATACTGTCACCGTGCCATTGGCACGGGTAGGGAGTACTAGTACAATACAATGCAAGTCCATGAAATAGTTTCCACTTCCACGTAGTTGTCTTTCTTGAAAAACTGCCTCACTTTAACACACCCATTTGAATATTATTACGAATGCAATCGGTTGAGCCCATTTGAAAAACTGCCTCACTTTAAATATTTTTAATCGGTTAAGCGCATTTTAAAAACTGCCTCACTTTAACTCACACACACAATCGGTAACACACCCACCATAGGACTCATCGGTTGAGCCCACGACATTATCGATATTTTTAATCGGTTGAGCCCACTACTAAAGTATTTATTTTTTAAAATATTCATTGGGATGAAGAAAGTAATGTTCATTTTTTTGGACAAAAAATGTAGTATTATTTTTTGGTTATTTATTTTGAGTCGAAAGTAATATTTATTTTTGAAATGAAGATTATAATTTTTTATAGAATTCTATTTTTTTAAGTATTTATTTGAGATGAAAAAAATAATATTTCTATTTAGTTTTCTTTATTAATAATTATTACTTTGTAATTTAAAGTGAGACGGAGTTTGTAGCTTTGATTTGGTTTTAATCGGTTGTGGGATCGGTTGTGGGCTTGTGGGTATGGTTGACCGGTCGTGACCTTTACCGATTTGGTCAACCGGTTGGCTCTTCATATTTAAAATATAAATGAATGGATAAAACAAAGACAGCTTGTTCTAAATTACATGTGGTAGACTCTAGTAAGAAGTCTCCTGAATTATCTTGTGTTCCAGTTGTGAATGAGTTCAGTGACGTATTCTCAACTGAGTATAGTATGCCTCCAGATAGAGAAGTGGAGTTTTGTATTGACTTATTGCCAGGTACTTCACCCATTTCTAAGGCACCCTACAGAATGGCTCCAGCTGAATTGAAAGAGTTGAAACTTCAGTTGCAGGAGTTGCTTGATAGGGGTTTTATTCGTCCCAGTGTATCACCCTGGGGAGCACCCGTGTTGTTTGTTAGGAAGAAGGATGGTACTCTGCGGTTGTGTATTGATTACAGACTACTGAATCAAGCTACAATTAAGAATAAATATCCTCTTCCTCACATTGATGACTTATTTGATCAACTCCAAGGTTCCGTTATATATTCTAAGTTGGATTTACGTAGCGGATACCATCAGTCGAAAATCAAGCCAGATGATGTGTCTAAAACAACTTTCAGAACAAGGTATGGGCACTATGAATTTCTTGTTATGCCATTTGGGTTGACCAATGCACCGGCAGTCTTTATGGATATGATGAACAGGATCTTTAAGCCGTATCTTGATAATTTTGTTGTTGTTTTTATTGATGATATCCTGGTATACTCAAAATCCAGGGAAGATCATGAGAGGCACTTGAGAATTGTCTTATCCGTGCTTCGTGAGAAACAGTTGTTTGTAAAGTTCAGCAAATGTGAGTTTTGGCTGGAACATATTTCTTTTCTGGGTCATGTGGTATCCAGTAGTGGTATTGCCGTGGATCCTACAAATATTGATGCCGTAGTCAACTGGAAACAACCTTCTACAGTGACAGAGGTTCGTAGTTTCCTTGGGTTAGCGGGTGATAAGTGACTATTATATAGTCAATTATCCTAGTTTTTATATACTTTTACATAAATAAATCATCATTTTTTATTTAGTTTTTAATACTTTTTACTTATTTTTGCTATTTTATTAGATTTTACGTTTTTGGTATGTTTTATACATTTTTAGACAGGTTTTAGGGTCATTTTATATCTAAAGGATACTTGGGCTAATTGGTCCGAAAGGATGGAGGAACACCAAGCAAAATAAACACACCAAGCTGAAAACCAGTGGGAGCGGCCGTGCAGCAAGTTTGGGAGCGGCCGTGCATCATAGGCCATGGCCGGCCATCTTGGCCCAAAATCCATGGAGTGGCCGAGCAACTGAAGAGCCCTGGCCGTGCCAACCTCGGAGCGGCCGTGCAGCTATATTGGGAGCGGCCGTGCAAGTCTCCAAGTTCAAATTCAAAACTGGCGCCAAAGAGTACACGGCCGTGTAAAATCCTTGACACGGCCGTGCAAGTCGTGACTGCAGATGTAAAGGCACCTTTTGATGGCACCCAATTGAAGAGTCTCCTCCCATTTATAAATAGGACCCTAGTGATCAGTCTTAGATACGAATTCTTAGAGAGAAATCACTGATATTATATAGAAAGTACAAACACTTGTGACAACAATTTTCCAAAGGAATTTGAAGATCAAAGTCATTGTTTTGTTCTTGGAGTTACTTTGAAGGAAAAGTAATAAAAGTGAAGCATCATTTCCAGCATTTATTCATCATAAGTCCTTCTTACTCAATCTTTTATTTCTACTTTTATGTTATTAATGGCTTGTGAGTAATCCCCCTTATTCTTGGGGTTGGAAACTCAAAAACATACTTGTTCATCATCTAAAATGAAAAGTCTTGTCTTCTTTCTTCATCTAAACAATTTCTTTATATTAATCTCTAAATTCCTTACATTTTGGAGATATCCAATTTGTATGATTCAGTCAATTGAGAGAAGTACCTAGCGGAGAATCACGATTGACGGAACCATATAAAGAAACTAGGTTTCATTGATCACGAAAGTAGTTTAATGGCCTAGGGGTGTTCTTTGAATGGAAAGTATGTTGACTCTCGTTCTTAATGGATTCTTACTAATTATGGTCAGCTAGAGATAAGCCGGAATGCCCGTTTGTGACAGGGCGGGGATAACATAAACGGAAATCTCAAACAGTTAGGACATAATTAGTGAAGAATACAAACGCTATTGTCTTAGCCCGAAGTAGCGTAGGCTTAACATACCATCCTTGCTTTTTATGAAAACCTTTTATCTCTAAGACAATGACAATTTGATGAACAAAGTTATGTGTATGATTTCCAATCCCGAGAATGCTTCGTTTTATAAGAATTTAATCAAAGTACTTTCTGTTTATGCTCTCTCTATTTTTCTAAAAACAAATTTTATCTCCCCCCAATCTTTTCTATTACTTACTAAAGACAAAAATATCCCTTAAGTAAACCCTGTCTCTGTGGGATCGACCCGTACTTGCACCCGCTATATTACAATAGCCCGTGCGCTTGCGGAATTAAATAAACCGTTAGGTTTCGACCGAACAGCGGGGTACTATCGAAGATTTATTGAGGGATTTTCGAGGATTGCAACTCCGTTGACCAGATTGACTAGGAAGGATGTACCATTTATTTGGGATGCAAAGTGTGAAGCTGGTTTTACTGAATTGAAGAAGCGATTTACTTCAGCTCCTATTCTTACACTTCCAGAGGGTTGTGAGAATTTTGTTATTTTCAGTGATGCCTCTAAAGAGGGTCTGGGTTGTGTTCTTATGCAGAAGGGGAATGTAATTGCGTATGCTTCGAGGAAGTTATCACCAGCGGAGCAGAATTATCCTACCCACGATATGGAGTTAGCAGCCATTGTGTTTGCATTGCATAAGTGGAAGCACTACTTGTGGGGCAAAGATTGAAATATTCACAAATCACAAGAGCCTGAAGTACTTGTTTACTCAGAAGGAACTGAACAACAGACAGAGGCGATGGTTGGAGCTTCTGAAGGATTATGATTGTGTTATTTCTTATCATCCCGGGAAGGCCAATGCGGTAGCTGATGCTATTAGTCGTAAGGCTCATCTATCATCCTTGGTATTTCGGGAGGTGAGAGGTGATATGTTGTTTGCCAATGTCAGAGCTGTTCCTACTCTTTATGGAGATCTTATGGAAGCTCAGTTGCATGATGATGAATTGAAGAAAATTAGGGAGAAATTGCAAGATGGAAAGTTTGGGGAGTTTTCATTGAACAAGGATGGAATTCTCACCTTCAAAGGCAGAATTTGCGTACCTTCTTCCCCAGAAATCAAAAGGCAGGTATTAGAGGATGGCCATAAGTCTCGATTTGCTATTCATCCGGGAAGTACCAAAATGTATCAGGATCTGAAAAGGGGTTACTGGTGGAATGGCATGAAAAAGGAGATTGCAGAATTTGTATCAAAGTGTTTGACTTGCCAACAAATCAAAGCGGAACTTCAGAGGCCAGCTGGATTGCTTCAACCACCTGATATTCCAGAATGGAAGTGGGAGGGCATTTCTATGGATTTCATGACAGGATTGCCTCCTACTCCGAGGAAGATGGATGCTATATGGGTGATTGTGGATAGATTGACCAAATCAGCTCATTTTCTTCCAGTTTCAACCAAGTATTCCTTGGAGAGATTGGCTCAGTTGTATATCCGTGAGATTGTGAGACTACATGGAGTACCTGTCAACATTGTTTCTGATAGGGATCCGAGATTCACCTCGCGGTTTTGGAGGGCTTTGCATGAAGCCTTGGGGTCTAAGTTGAGTTTCAGTACAACATTTCATCCTCAGACTGATGGGCAGACAGAGAGGACCATTCAGATTCTAGAGGATATGCTACGAGCTTGTGTGATGGACTTCCAGTTATCCTGGGAAGACCATTTGCCTTTAGTGGAGTTTGCCTACAACAACAGCTACCAATCTAGCATTGAGATGGCACCATATGAGGCACTGTATGGGAGGAAATGTAGGTCCCCAATGTGTTGGGATGAGGTTGGTGAGGCTAGACTTTGGGGTTCAGATTTGGTTAGAGACTCAACTGAGAAGATCAAGGTGATCCGTGAAAGAT
Organism: Adenophora triphylla var. japonica; assembly: GCA_022495995.1. Taxonomy (NCBI): domain Eukaryota; kingdom Viridiplantae; phylum Streptophyta; class Magnoliopsida; order Asterales; family Campanulaceae; genus Adenophora; species Adenophora triphylla. The sequence continues at coordinate 293,977 of JAFEMH010002299.1, read as the reverse complement.
TGATGACAGCCCAGAGTCGCTAGAAGAGTTATGCTGACACTAGGAGAAGGGAGTTATCCTTTCAGGTTGGTGATTTTGTGTTCTTGAAGATCTCAACAAGAACGGGGATCAAGAGGTTTGGCAACAAAGGGAAATTGGCTCCTAGATTCGTTGGTCCTTTTGAGATTTTAGAGAAGGTAGGGGAGTTAGCCTATCGATTGGCCCTACCTCCCTCTCTTTCTTCTCTTCATGATGTGTTTCATGTGTCCATGTTGAGGAAGTACTGTTATGATTCCTTGCATCTGTTGAGTTCTCCTCCTGAGGATGTCCAGGCGGATATGACCTATGTGGAGGTACCTTTGCGGATTCTGAAGAGGCAGGTTCGAGAATTGCGTACCAAGAGTATTCCCGTGGTTGGAAGAATCACACCATTGAGGAAGCTACTTGGGAATTGGAGTCTGAGATGAGGCAGAAGTATCCTGAGTTGTTTGATCATTCGGGTAAGTGAAGTCCAAATTCGGGACAAATTTTATTTAAGGGGGAGTGAGTGTCACGACCCTAAACCTAGGCACATATTGGTCACACGTGAAGCACATGGGGTTGGGTATGCCTTGCTTATCATCCTTGGTTTATTAGAATTTGGTTGGATTTCATGTTCATTTGAGGCATTTTGATGAACTATGTGTTTTTAGATGTTATAACTTGATTTAATCATATAATGTCTAAATAAAGAAAATTGTGTAGTTACTTGGTAACACTTGAATTTTGATTTGAAGTGTTATAAAAGTTATTAAGGTGCTTAGGTGTAACATTAAGTTCAAGGTGGTGTTTTGTTGTATTTCAATCTTGGAGGAGCTTATGTGTAAGAGTGTTTTATATATCTTCTTAAAGCTTCTTCAAGAAGCTTCATTACTTCCTCAGCTTTATCATTGTTTTCTCCAGCCAAGAAGTGTTCTTAAACCCTAGTTAACATCCTAAAATCCCAAAAATTCCTAAGTGGTGTGTTTGTTGTTTTCAACTTTGAATACTTGCTAAGGAGGGTGTTTAGAGCAAGTCTATCCGATTATATCTCCTTTTCATTGAGGTAAGTTGTTATGGTTCTTTGCTATAATTGTTCATGCTTAGTTGAAAGATGTTATACTGAGTATGTGTGGTATCTCTGATGTGGTTTAACAAGTTCATGGCTTGTAAGTGTTGAAACCATGGACTGAATAGGATTGGGTTGAGAGGGGATGTATTATTGGTTGATAATTGATCAAGAGAGTTGATTGAATTGTAAGGTTGTTGACTAGATGTTATGAGGTATAAAGAGAGCTTATTATGGGGCTAAACAGGTCGGAATATTGTTGTAATATGACCTGGGGTAGCTGAGAACAAAGGTTGTAGTTGGTTGCTGTTGCTGATGTTGGAACAGCTTCAGAACCGTGGCTTCTGATGTTGGGCACGACTCGTGCCCATGAGCATGAGTCGTGACCAAGCTCTGGGCAGTCGTACGACATCAAGTGACCAAAATGGTCACGATTCGTGGCATTTGGAGCAGTCGTGCAGGTGTTGGAAATGACTCGTTCCCAGCAGCACGAGTCGTTCCCAGAACTGGGTTGAGATGGCTACTTTGCAAGCTTTTTAACCTATTCTAATGAGTATAGATTTAATCACTCTTTAACTAGGCTTTTAGTACAAGTTTAGTACTACAATGTGGAACTTGGAATAGGCCAAAAAGATATTGGCAAGAGCTTTAAATAGTGGCTTGAAAATGCTTGAAAGGCAGTTATGACTTGAACCATTTTCAAAATGCAGCCTTGAACCTTTTTCTAGGCCTTGCAAACCTAGTCTAACCAACATAAATTGGAACACTCTTTAACCCTGAATCTACTACAACTTTAGTACTACATTATGGAACTTGAAATGGTCCAATTGGATAATGGGAAGTGCTTTAAATAATGTCGTGAACATGCTTGAAAGGCAGTTTATGGAACTTAAACCAAAGGTTGTAAAACTTGGTATTTGATCACGTAACCTTAAAAGAAGTTGTTCAATGTTGTGTTGTGAATGCGTAGGGCTACGTATAGCATGTTGTATCTCTACGTGGTTGACCCTAGAGGGTTATTGGGTTATATATAGTGCCTTGAAAAGAAGTTGCACTACTACATTTGTTAGGCAGGAGTTTGAACACCCTGTTTCTGGTTTCCATGGTATGAAATGAAAATGTAAGACTTATGTGATAGAATTTGTGCCATAAGTGCTTACCTGTTTCTAGTTATTGTGCACATAGTGTTTAATACGTGTTGCACTGTTTATTTGGTTGAGCATGAGTATTATTGCCATGTCATTGAATTGTGTTGTTATTCAATAGTGTTGAAATATATGTGCACTATTGTGATTTGATTAACATGAATTATAGTTCCATGTTATATACACTGGTGTCCCATAGGGTGGACTTATTTTCAAATATCTGTTATGTGCTTGAGCATGGTGATATCAGCTGATAGTTTGGGGGTATACGGGATACTATCACTTATGGGAAGATATCTCATAAGTTGTTTAGATTTCCTTATACCTGTGACCTCTCCCCCTTCTGTGGCCACGGTCTGGGGGTGCGCAGCTTCTATGGATATGTGCAGTCATGCCATAAGATATTTGATAACTTATATGGATCTCCGATAGAGATCGTATAAGCCGTGAAGGTGCACCAGCAGTTCACGAGAGGAGTATTACTCCCACCGTTATACTATATGTGATTTAGAGGGGAAAGGTATCATAATGTGTTTACTGTTTCCCAATGTGATCTTGGCAACTTACTTATGTGTTGCATAATTGATAATTGGCAACCTGATTGTGTGTTACATATTGTATGACTTATTGGTCAGAAGGAAAAGGTAACGTAATGTGTTTACTGTTTTCCAACATGAGCAACCTGTTTATGTGTTGCATATTGCATGGCATATTGTTGTATACATAATAGCTTGCTGAGATTTTATCTCACCCCTTCTCCATTTATTATTTTAGATCCCGCTTAGACAGGTGGACCGGACCAGTGAGGCCGGGGGAAGAGTTTGGACTCCTTTTGGGTTGTCAGGGTGTTGTTTTGGGAGTTGGGGCTGGTCTAGGGTTGTTATTCTTTTGGAAAATGTGTTGTATATAAAGTTTTACAAACATATTCCAATTGTATGGTGTTGTAAGTAACTTAACTTGGTTTGTTGGATGATTGGCTTGTGTATAGCCTTTCCAGTTGTATATTTTGTAAAACCAGGTTGTGTTTGACTTAAACAGGTTTACCTATCGCCTCCGTGTAGAGAGGTTATTTTGAAATGGTTTTGAAAAATGAGTTGTTTACCTTTCAAGATAAATGAAAGAAAAGTGTTTTTGTAAAGTGTATATTTTGGGACCCTTCATCCTGGGATACAGTTTATAGGTCCGGGAGTTAGAGGCGCCCACAGTTGGTATCAGAGCTTTGGCTAGAAGTCAAGGGTAGATGTCTAGTCTAAGGGGGAGTGTGTGATATCTGACGCCGAGTGTTTCCTGCAGGGATCATTGAAATGGCTGGAACTAGTGGTGACCAGCAGAGGGAACAGGGGAACATTGGTGATCAGGGTGCTGGGGGAGATCAGAATGCCGAGATGATGGCTATGTTTCGGGTATTCCTCCAGAATATGGCAACTCAGGGTAGAGCACAACAGCAACCTGAGGCAAGGTTAACACAGGGATTGGAAAAGTTTATCAAGTTGTCTCCACCAAGCTTTAATGGTGATACAGATCCAGTGATAGCTGAGAGATGGTTGGAGGCCATGACTAAGATCTTTGTGGCAATGGAGAGCACAGATGAAGAAAAAGTTTGATGTGCAGTGTTCAAGTTAGAGGGTCCTGCTGAACATTGGTGGCAAATCCTTAAGGAAATCTGGGAGCGGGATCGTACGCCCCAGACTTGGGACAACTTTGTTGGGAAATTCAAGGAGCATTTCATTCCCGTGATTACTAAAGACAAGAAGGAAGTAGAGTTCCTGAAGCTTGAGCAGGGGGCATTGTCAGTGGCCCAGTATTCTGCAAAATTTACAGAGTTAGCCAGGTATTGCCAGCATCTGGTACCAGATGAAAGCAGGAGGGTATACCGGTTTGTTAAAGGATTGAGGTTGGAATTCAGGAAGCAATTGTTGACTCACGATTTTCCTACCTACCAGGCGGCAGTTAATATGGCCTACAAAATTGAGAATGACATTGATGAACATAAGAGTAAAGCAGAGGCAAGTGGAAGCAAAGCTAAGTCTCAAGGCCAGAGTTCAGGGCAGGGCAAGAGTCAGACTAAAGCTTCAATCGCTGGAGTGGCTAAGGGAGGTACAGTTACAGTTTCAACAAGGCCTGTATCCCGTCAATTTGGAACTGTTTGCAACTTTTGCAAGAGGATAGGGCATTCTGAAGATAACTGTTGGAGGAAACAGGGTAAATGTCTGAATTGTGGAGAGATGGGGCATTTCAAGAAGGACTGTCCTAAATTTAAAAAGGGTCAAGCTCCGGGCGGTAAACAGCAAGGTGATCAGCCAAGAGGTGGTGTGAAAAAAGATGTAGCGGGAAAACCAAAAGATAAAGTGCAAGGCAGAGTGTTTGCCTTAGGCCGAGGTGAGGTAGATCCCACAGTGGTGATTAGAGGTATTGTTCTTGTCTCAGGGGTCAGGGCTCGTGTTCTTATCGACCCTGGATCGTCTCATTCATATGTGGCATCTCATTTTGCATTTACATTGCATAAGTTGCCTAAGTTGTTACCTTATGTGTTAGAGGTTTCTACTCCTGTGGGAGAGCACCTCGAATCCTCTCTGATCTATCATGACTGTGAGGTGATTATTTGTGGGCATGTATTGCCAGTGGATTTGGTAGAGTTACCAATCCTAGATTTTGATGTTATTTTAGGCATGGACTGGTTGAGTTCTTGTCATGCCTTGATGGATTGTCGCAGAAAGCGAGTCACCTTTTCTATGCCTGATGTGCCTGTGTTTATGTTTGATGCTGATAAATCTTTATTTGGCATTCATGTTATTTCTGTACTAAAGGCTAGAAAGTTATTATCTAAAGGGTGTGAGGGTTACTTGGCTTATGTGGTAGACTCTGGTAAGAAGTCTCCTGAATTATCTTGTGTTCCAGTTGTGAATGAGTTCAGTGACGTATTCTCAACTGAGTATAGTATGCCTCCAGATAGAGAAGTGGAGTTTTGTATTGACTTATTGCCAGGTACTTCACCCATTTCTAAGGCACCCTACAGAATGGCTCCAGCTGAGTTGAAAGAGTTGAAACTTCAGTTGCAGGAGTTGCTTGATAGGGGTTTTATTCGTCCCAGTGTATCACCCTGGGGAGCACCCGTGTTGTTTTTTAGGAAGAAGGATGGTACTCTGCGGTTGTGTATTGATTACAGACTACTGAATCAAGCTACAATTAAGAATAAATATCCTCTTCCTCACATTGATGACTTATTTGATCAACTCCAAGGTTCCGTTATATATTCTAAGTTGGATTTACATAGCGGATACCATCAGTTGAAAATCAAGCCAGATGATGTGTCTAAAACAACTTTCAGAACAAGGTATGGGCACTATGAATTTCTTGTTATGCCATTTGGGTTGACCAATGCACCGACAGTCTTTATGGATATGATAAACAGGATCTTTAAGCTGTATCTTGATAACTTTGTTGTTGTTTTTATTGATGATATCCTGGTATACTCAAAATCCAGGGAAGATCATGAGAGGCACTTAAGAATTGTCTTATCCGTGCTTCGTGAGAAACAGTTGTTTGCAAAGTTCAGCAAATGTGAGTTTTGCCTGGAACATATTTCTTTTCTGGGTCATGTGGTATCCAGTAGTGGTATTGCCGTGGATCCTTCAAATATTGATGTTGTAGTCAACTGGAAACAACCTTCTACAGTGACAGAGGTTCGTAGTTTCCTTGGGTTAGCGGAGTACTATCGAAGATTTATTGAGGGATTTTCAAGGATTGCAACTCCGTTGACCAGATTGAATAGGAAGGATGTACCATTTATTTGGGATGCAAAGTGTGAAGCTGGTTTTACTGAATTGAAGAAGCGATTTACTTCAGCTCATATTCTTCCACTTCCAGAGGGTTGTGAGAACTTTATTATTTTCAGTGATGCCTCTAAAGAGGGTCTGGGTTGTGTTCTTATGCAGAAGGGGAAGGTAATTGCATATGCTTCGAGGAAGTTATCACCAGCGGAGTAGAATTATCCTACCCACGATATGGAGTTAGCAGCCATTGTGTTTGCATTGCATAAGTGGAAGCACTACTTGTATGGGGCAAAGTTTGAAATATTCACAGATCACAAGAGCCTGAAGTACTTGTTTACTTAGAAGGAACTGAACAACAGACAGAGACGATGGTTGGAGCTTCTGAAGGATTATGATTGTGTTATTTCTTATCATCCTGGGAAGGCCAACGTGGTAGCTGATGCTATTAGCCGTAAGGCTCATCTATCGTCCTTGGTATTTCGGGAGGTGAGAGGTGATATGTTGTTTGCCAATGTTAGAGCTGTTCCTACTCTTTATGGAGATCTTATGGAAGCTTAGTTGCATGATGATAAATTGAAGAAAATTAGGGAGAAATTGCAAGATGGAAAGTTTGGGGAGTTTTCATTGAACAAGGATGGAATTCTCACCTTCAAAGGCAGAATTTGCGTACCTTCTTCCCCAGAAATCAAAAGGCAGGTATTAGAGGATGGCCATAAGTCTCGATTTGCTATTCATCCGGGAAGTACCAAAATGTATCAGGATCTGAAAAGGGGTCACTGGTGGAATGGCATGAAAAAGGAGATTGCAGAATTTGTATCAAAGTGTTTGACTTGCCAACAAATCAAAGCGGAACTTCAGAGGCCAGGTGGATTGCTTCAACCACCTGATATTCCGGAATGGAAGTGGGAGGGCATTTCTATGGATTTCGTGACAGGATTGCCTCCTACTCCGAGGAAGATGGATGCTATATGGGTGATTGTGGATAGATTGACCAAATCAGCTCATTTTCTTCCAGTTTCAACCAAGTATTCCTTGGAGAGATTGGCTCAGTTGTATATCCGTGAGATTGTGAGACTACATGGAGTACCTGTCAACATTGTTTCTGATAGGGATCTGAGATTCACCTCGCGGTTTTGGAGGGCTTTGCATGAAGCCTTGGGGTCTAAGTTGAGTTTCAGTATAGCATTTCATCCTCAGACTGATGGGCAGACAGAGAGGACCATTCAGATTCTAGAGGATATGCTACGAGCTTTTGTGATGGACTTCCAGTTATCCTGGGAAGACCATTTGCCTTTAGTGGAGTTTGCCTACAACAACAGCTACCAATCTAGCATTGAGATGGCACCATATGAGGCACTGTATGGGAGGAAATGTAGGTCCCCAATGTGTTGGGATGAGGTTGGTGAGGCTAGACTTTGGGGTCCAGATTTGGTTAGAGACTCAACTGAGAAGATCAAGGTGATCCGTGACAGATTGAGGACAGCCCAGAGTCACCAGAAGAGTTATGCCGACACTAGGAGAAGGGAGTTATCCTTTCAGGTTGGTGATTTTGTGTTCTTGAAGATCTCACCAAGAACGGGGATCAAGAGGTTTGGCAACAAAGGGAAATTGGCTCCTAGATTCGTTGGTCCTTTTGAGATTTTAGAGAAGGTAGGGGAGTTAGCCTATCGATTGGCCCTACCTCCCTCTCTTTCTTCTCTTCATGATGTGTTTCATGTGTCCATGTTGAGGAAGTACTGTTATGATTCCTCGCATCTGTTGAGTTCTCCTCCTGAGGATGTCCAGGCGGATATGACCTATGTGGAGGTACCTTTGCGGATTCTGGAGAGGCAGGTCCGGGAATTGCGTACCAAGAGTATTCCCGTGGTGAAATTTCTTTGGAAGAATCACACCATTGAGGAAGCTACTTGGGAATTGGAGTCTTAGATGAGGCAGAAGTATCCTGAGTTGTTTCATCATTCGAGTAAGTGAAGTCCAAATTCGGGATGAATTTTATATAAGGGGGAGTGAGTGTCACGACCCTAAACCTAGGCACATATTGGTCACACGTGAAGCACATGGGGTTGGGTATGCCTTGCATATCATCCTTGGTTTATTAGCATTTGGTTGGATTTCATGTTCATTTGAGGCATTTTGATGAACTATGTGTTTTTAGATGTTATAATTTGATTTAATCATATAATGTCTAAATAAAGAAAATTGTGTAGTTACTTGGTAACACTTGAATTTTGATTTGAAGTGTTATAAAAGTTATCAAGGTGCTTAGGTGTAACATTAAGTTCAAGGTGGTGTTTTGTTGTATTTCAATCTTGGAGGAGCTTATGTGTAAGAGTGTTTTATATATCTTCTTAAAGCTTCTTCAAGAAGCTTCATTACTTCCTCAGCTTTCTCATTGTTTTCTCCAGCCAAGAAGTGTTCTTAAACCCTAGTTAACATCCTAAAATCCCAGAAATTCCTAAGTGGTGTGTTTGTTGTTTTCAACTTTGAATACTTGCTAAGGAGGGTGTTTAGAGCAAGTCTATCCGATTATATCTCCTTTTCATTGAGGTAAGTTGTTATGGTTCTTTGCTATAATTGTTCATGCTTGGTTGAAAGATGTTATACTGAGTATGTGTGGTATCTCTGATGTGGTTTAACAAGTTCATGGCATGTAAGTGTTGAAACCATGGACTGAATAGGATTGGGTTGAGAGGGGATGTATTATGGGTTGATAATTGATCAAGAGAGTTGATTGAATTGTAAGGTTGTTGTCTAGATGTTATGAGGTATAAAGAGAGCTTATTATGGGGCTAAACAGGTCTGAATATTGTTGTAATATGACCTGGGGTAGCTGAGAACAAAGGTTGCAGTTGGTTGCTGTTGCTGATGTTGGAACAGCTTCAGAACCGTGGCTTCTGGTGTTGGGCACGACTCGTGCCCATGAGCACGAGTCGTGACCAAGCTCTGGGCAGTCGTGCGACATCAAGTGACCAAAATGGTCATGAGTCGTGGCATTTGGAGTAGTCGTGCAGGTGTTGGGAACGACTCGTTCCCAGCAGCACGAGTCGTTCCCAGAACTGGGTTGAGATGGCTACTTTGCAAGATTTTTAACCTAGTCTAATGAGTATAGATTTAATCACTCTTTAACTAGGATTTTAGGACAAGTTTAGTAATACAATGTGGAACTTGGAATAGGCCAAAAAGATATTGGCAAGAGCTTTAAATAGTGGCTTGAAAATGCTTGAAAGGCAGTTATGACTTGAACCATTTTCAAAATGCAGCCTTAAACCTTTTTCTAGGCCTTGCAAACCTAGTCTAACCAACATATATTGGAACACTCTTTAAACCTGAATCTAGTACAACTTTAGTACTACATTATGGAACTTGAAATGGTCCAATTGGATAATGGGAAGTGCTTTAAATAATGTCATGAACATGCTTGAAAGGCAGTTTATGGAACTTAAACCAAAGGTTGTAAAACTTGGTATTTGATCACGTAACCTTAAAAGAAGTTGTTCAATGTTGTGTTGTGAATGCGTAGGGCTACGTATAGCATGTTGTATCTTTACGTGGTTGACCCTAGAGGGTTATTGGGTTATATATAGTGCCTTGAAAAGAAGTTGCACTACTACATTTGTTAGGCAGGAGTTTGAACACCCTGTTTCTGGTTTCCATGGTATGAAATGAAAATGTAAGACTTATGTGATAGAATTTGTGCCATAAGTGCTTACCTGTTTCTAGTTGTTGTGCACATAGTGTTTAATACGTGTTGCACTGTTTATTTGGTTGAGCATGAGTATTATTGCCATGTCATTGAATTGTGTTGTTATTCAATAGTTTTGAAATATATGTGCACTATTGTGATTTGATTAACATGAATTATAGTTCCATGTTATATACACTGGTGTCCCATAGGGTGGACTTATTTTCAAGTATCTGTTATGTGCTTGAGCATGGTGATATCAGCTGATAATTTGGGGGTATACGGGATACTATCACTTATGGGAAGATATCTCATAAGGTGTTTAGATTTCCTTATACCTGTGACCTCTCCCCTTCTGTGGCCACGGTCTGGGGGTGCGCAGCTTCTATGGATATGTGCAGTCATGCCATAAGATAGTTGATAACTTATATGGATCTCCGATAGAGATCGTATAAGCCGTGAAGGTGCACCAACAGTTCACGAGAGGAGTATTACTCCTACCGTTATACTATATGTGATTTAGAGGGGAAAGGTATCATAATGTGTTGTACTGTTGTAAGTGCTCCAATTTGAGTTTGTTAGTATTTTCGTTAGAAAAATAACGAAAGTTATAACATTCCTAACAATTCCTAACATTCCTAACATTTCTAACTAAGTAAGGGTAGATTAGGGATTGCCAAAAAAAGATAAACCAAAGAAAGAATCTTAAAAAGCAAAAGAAATAGAAAAAACCCGAATTAGCAAGCTGAAAAACATAATCAGTTTGAATTTTTTTGAAAATATTCTTTGTGTCCAAAGCCTGCAGCTGCAATTAATGAACAGTGCACGCTGCAGGAAACATCCGCGCGAATGGTTATGTAATTTTCAGAGGGCTATAAATTGAGGCCTTCAGTCTCAGAAATAAGGGAGAAGCAACACAATTTGTAACTGCACCTTGGCGAAAATAGTGAGAAAACAGTGAGAAATCTCTAGAATTGTCACCTTTTTCTCAACTATTCACCCAAAATCACACTCACTCAAACACTCTCATATTCAAGCCTCAAACACTCTTACATTCAAGCCAAAAACTCCAAAACACAAAGAAGATTGGTAAACCCTCCTTCTCCTTACCCTAAACTCCTTCATGCATACATTTTCAAACTCCAAAATGTAGTTTGTTCATCTTCTTGCCTTAGATCCAAGAAGATCACCATGGAAGTTCATCTCCATGGATGATCTTCTACAAGGATCAACATTATTTTCAAAGTGTTCTTACTTACTTGCAAAGAAAACACATTTTCAAAACCCTAAAAATCATTTTCATACATCAAATCTCATTTTCAAAGGATAAAATTCCCCTTCCCAAGCAAATGAAGTGCTTAGTCCTAATGTACCCCAAGGATGGTTTGATATAGTTGATTCACCACTAAAATGTCAAGTGATCACTAATCAAAACCTAGGGAAATGGGGACAAGCATGGATGCCAAATCCCCTTTAAAATCATGTTTTTCTTCAAGAAGAAGTTGCTGTCCAGTAGCAATTTTCTAAGGCCCCAGTCCATGGTCTAATTTTTTGGACACAGATAAACTTGGAATTTGGTGTTGACTACAAAACACTTTTTGTAGTCAACATCCATAGATTTCCAGAAATATTTTTACTTTATTTTTTGCGTGAGTAAAACTCCATTTTTCAAATTTTCTTTTGAAGGTCAGATCACCAGTCTCTGGAAGTCCAGATCTCATACCTGAGATTTCCAGAAGGTTTTGGGTCCTCAAATATTCTCCAAAATGAAAAGTTATTTTACAGAAACCTTATTTAAGGTGTTTTGAACATTTTTCATTCTCGGACCTTTCCCAGATTCTGGAGTTTTCAAGCCCTAAAGTCCATTTCAAAATTAAGTGTCCACTGCCTTTTTCATTCTGGCAGAAATGGTTTCCAACTTCCAAAAATCTTTTGAGTACCAAAACTCAACCCAAAAATCACACCAAAAATCATGGAATCTGTCCAAAGTCTAATAAAGAATTCCCAATTTTTACTTTCCTCAGTTTCAACTTATTTTGGCCAAAGTAACACACACACACACACAAACAAATGGTTTTTAGCTTGGAAGACTCGTCTTACGAGGCATTCCGGGTGCACACTAACGTCCTTCCCGGCGTGTAACGTGACCTCCGAACCCAAATCTCTAATCTCGGGCATTTTTCAAAGTTTTGGCCCTTAAAATAAAAATGGCGTGGCGACTCCGGTCTTTTTTCGATTGGTTTTCAAAGAACGAAAAATTTCAAAGTTCCTTTCGAAAAAATTAGGCACATCATCACAGTGGCGACTCCGCTGGGGAAATAATAAGCTTTTTCTAAAAAAAAATGATATTTGGTATATTGGTGGAAACTATTAAACTTCCCGTTATCGCCTCCTAACACGAGTCGGGGATAAATTGTGGTTTAACAATCCCACGTACCGGTATCATTGTTTTCAAAAAAAAAAAAGGCTTTTGAGGGTCAAGCTTCCGTCCCGGCATTAAAAATCATTTGTTGTGTGTGTTGATTTTTGCACATTTTCGTGTTGTTTTGGCCGCCTCGGAAAAATTCAAAATTTTGACTGTCGGAATCATGTCCCTAACTGTTGGAATTTTTATGTTTATGTGCTTATTTGCTCATTTCAAAAAAAAATTTCAAAAAAAAAAAGGGAGTTTCAAAAAAAAAAGAAAATTTCCAAAAAAAAAAATCATGTATCATTCTTTTTAAGACACATGAAAAATTTCTATTTTACTCAGAAAAAGAAGATAGACTGCTTGCACACTACGCGCACGTGACCGTACACTGCACACTACGTCCCTAACCCGGGGAAATCCTTGTCGCGGCCTGTTTGGTCTTATTACGCCTCTCGGTGCAACTACCCAAACATCCCATGGAGCCTCGTGTCGACCATGCGCACTTGTCCGTGACACACTTTTGTCCGAGACCTGGTTGGTTTTTAGTTTGGTCTGTGTCATGCCCTGTCTGTGTATAGACCTTTCCTTTCAAGCCTTTGTCGGCACACCGACTCAATATCTTCGGGGACCCTTATCGGTCGAAGCCCCGCCGGTTTTCCGCCGCAGACTTTGACCAAGATATTGACCGGCGCCTTGACTTCGGCTCGGCGGCACAAATTATACACAGACTCCCAGCATGACACTGAGTCATCAAGGATTAATGGTTATTCCATGCCTAATTACGGCCTAATTGACGACAAGTCAAGATCAATTGTGGACATTCATCAGTCCAAATCATGCCGACTTTTTGTCGAGCCCTCGGACATGATCTTGACTTTGACGTCAGCTTTGTCCGTAATTTACATCGAATGCTCGTTAAGACTCGATTACCCGCCAGACTTTTAGGATCGTTTTCATTTTTGGTCGGTGGGACCCGCTTGCCCTATAGGACCCTCGCCCGGGGCTGTCCACCCTGGGAGGTCGAAATACAGGTGGAATACGAGGGGCTTATAGACGTAGTGACGGGGCCCACTGATCCAGGATCCAGAGTAGTTTGCGAAAAAGAAGAGCAATCTTTTCCAACCGATTAGGTTAATAAAACATGTTTTAAGTAAACAAGAACAAATAACTGCATGTTGCATGAGCCCAAAGCCCAAACACCTACCCTCCTTCAAATCCCACCATCTGAACCCTCGTGTCTTTCCCCCGCAGCTCTTCACAAAGGTTGGTTCCGGACACCGGGTCACCGTTTGATCAGTTGGGAAGAGTCAAGCGCATCATCAGCTTCGCCGTTTGTTCCGACTCCGGGTTTCAGAATGTCTGCATCAGCCGGTAATGATGGGGACAACGTCACTCCGTCCTCCAAAATCCCTCAGACAGACCAGCATTGGATCCAGTTGGTAGAACATATGAGACTTCGACATGAGGCTCAAATTGACGACCTTCTGGGGGTTGTCGCAAGTCATGGTTTGAATATCAGTCCCAATTCCGATGGCACTTTTACCGCAAAGAGGAAAGAAGGTTCTCCTCCCATTCTTAATCATCCCGGATATATCAAGATGCTACCCCAAGATTCCTATGTCTCCACCGCCGGGACTCCTGCCCGTCGACTTACAGGGCAACTGGCCCCCAAATAGCAATTCAAAGGGCAACCATTCCAACAGCAGTCAGGGACGAAACAGTTCGGCCTACCGTCAGTTGTCCCCTCTCAAAATGATACCGATCCCACAAATATCAGCATGGGTAATGAAGATCAGGAAACAGTGGAAGAAATATGGTCAGCCATCAAAGCTCTTGAGGAACGCCAGAACAGACAGGAAGCCTGGATTGAAGAGGCCACACGCCACTTCGGGACATTAACAATCTCCCAACTGACTGGGGCTACCCTGAAGGACAAACATATGCCTGTTCCCCTGGATCTTAATACCTCTCATTACCCGGCAGAGTCCAACCATTCGCTTCCAAATGAGCCCAACAGCAGATCTCCCGGACCGGTTCAACTCAAAGTCATTCCAAAGACCGCTCAACACGAGATCCCAAATCCACCACCAGTAGTAGAACACATTTGGTGGGATATCATGATCGCCCGATTGCCTTGAAAGGGACTATCAGGACTGGATACACGAGGACCGTCCTCCTAAAAAGAAGAAAATTTCCTCCCAGCAGAAATTGAAAGAGAGGTTCGAGGCCGGCGATACCAGTGTAGGTACGCTCGGGGAGCCATCTGGGAGATTTGATTACTATGTACTCTACTCCAGCCAGTCTTCCCTAAAGCAAACAGGAGTAGAAAAGCCGAAAAGCCTTGCCAACAATAGAGTTGAGACCTTCGGACACCAGAATACTGTAGACCTGGGTAACTTTACCGCCAATCAGAAATCTATCCCCCCGCGGGATCAGCCAAAGTTCAGTTTGTCCAGCTCCCGAGTGTACACCGACGAAGAAAGACCAACTCCAGTTTGGCGCTCGCACTCAATCAATATGCTGACTAGGGATGGAAACCGCCACAAACGGCCTCAATATAACCCAGGGGCTTCAGCAAAGGTACTACCTCACAAGAAAAAGGCACGAAGTGACTGGCTTGATGACTCTCTATCTCGAGACAAGGACCGAATCTATGATCCCCGCCTATATGGTAGCATGATCACCTTCTGCGACGAAGATTTACCAAGAGATGTTTCCCAGCACAATGAGGCCTTGTACATCACTATTCGGCTCAACACCGTATCACTCCCGGGGGTATTGGTGGACAATGGATCAGCCGTTAATGTCCTTCCCCTCAGCATGATGCGGGCCCTACGCATCAATGAAAGGCACATGATCCCATCTACCCGGTCAATCAAGGCGTACGATGGCACGTCTCGTCCCATCTTGGGGACGGTGGTTCTGGAACTCTGGTATGAAACCTAAATGGTGCCGGCAAAATTCCATGTAATGGACATCCCATCCGAATTCACAGCTCTGCTGGGGCGCCCTTGGTTACACCACATGAAAGCCATAGCCTCCACTCTTCATCAATGTGTCAAGTTCATTAACCGGCAAGGGGACCTTGAAGTCATTAGGGGCGACAGTTTCCTCATAGGGAACGAAGCCGAGACCGTCACCAAGCATGCTCTTAGCCAGACACCGGGGCTACCTCCTCCGAATCGACCAAGGGACTATCGGGGCAAGTCTCATCAGAATCCCCCAGAATCCGGTGATGCCAACTATGTCAACGAACTCAAGCGGGCAGACCCTGAAGCAGTTCGATTCATCAAGATCAATTGCCATTTCCAACATTTGGAGGAAGAGTGGAAAGAAACACTGAACACCGCCATGGTACGAGCACACAAACCTCCAGTCTCCAATCAGAGATTTGTCAGCATTCTTCAGACCCGTACTCTGGCCTCACCAAGCGAAGAGATTTTCATGATAAAAGTCGACAAGTACCGGCAGACTCGACTCGAATGTATGAACATCGTATGGGACGTCCTCCTTCCTGAACTGCCTGCTAAGCCTTTCCGCTCAAGCATGGGGCATGAGATTCTTCCAGCAGCACACCGAGACGCAATACGTCCTTACATCTGGATTGAGCGGTCAGATTGTGACGAGATAGAATTCCCCAGAATTGAGGAAGATCCCTACATTCATATGCTCAGTTTGCAGGCGCCGAACACAATTGATTCTGATTCAGACAAAGAAATGATAGCCATGATTGAGGAAGAAGCACAGAAACAAGATAACCCCCGAGTCATGAGGCCACTGACAACAATGCCATTAAGGAATTGGGAAACTCTCTCAGGCCCGTCCGCGACCAAAGAAGAAATGATCACCAAGCTTGGATTGGTCCCCCGTCCCTTTGTGTCAACCTTTGTAAAGTCCTCCGAGTCTCTCATTGTTGAGTTTGAGTCTTCCGAGTCGTCCGATGGCCTCACGCCTGAAGACCATGAAATTGTAGCCAATGTTGTATTCCCTTTTATTCTCAATGAAATGACGAACCTTTCTGAGTATCCCTTGATTGCCACTTTAACTAATGATGAATTAACTAATAATCTAAAAACAGTTAATAACGATTCACTAGATGAAGAAGCAGACACATTAAATGAACAATATATCAAAGAAATCTTTAAGCAGGTTGTCCGGAAAGAGGAAAATCGAGCCCAAGCTGCCGAAGAGATTTTGACAAGTGTGAATTTGGGAACTGCGGAAGAGCCTAAAGAGACGCAGATTGGTAGTTTCTTCGAAGGGACTGAAAGGGATGCCCTAATTGAGCTGCTAAAAGAATTCGTGGATGTATTCGCATGGTCCTATAAAGATATGCCAGGCCTCGATCCTTCCATAGTTGAGCACCGAATACCGCTCGACACAGAAGTCAAGCCGATAAGCGAAGCTAAGATGAATTAAGCCCGAATGGTCCCTACAAGTGAAAGAGGAGATAGAAAAGATGCTCGGGCGGGGTTCATCAGGGTCATTGAATATCCTACATGGCTTTCCAACATAGTAACGGTGATCAAGGCCAACGGAAAGATCCGGTCTTTGCGTAGACTTCAGAGATTTGAACAAAGCCAGTCCAAAAGATGATTTCCCCCTGCCAAACATCGACATTTTGGTAGATTCCACGGCCAACCATGAAGTTAAATCCTTCGTCGACGGTTTTGCCGGTTACAACCAAATCAAAATGGCAGAAGAAGATCAAGCCAAGACAGCCTTCACGACCCCTTGGGGCACATACTGCTACACGGTCATGCCGTTCGGACTAAAGAATGCTGGGGCTACGTACCAGAGGGCAGCTACAGCTCTGTTCCATGATATGATCCACAAAGAAATCGAGGTCTATGTGGACGACATGATAATACACTCCAGAGGATCAGATGGCCAACACTTTGTTGATTTGAGAAAATTCTTCGGCCGCCTCCGAGACCACAGCATGAGACTGAATCCAGCCAAATGCACCTTCGGTGTAAGACGAGGCAAGGTGCTAGGATATATGGTGACAGAACGGGGAATCGAAGTAGACCCCCAGAAAATCAAGGCCATAGTCGAAATGAAGCCACCAGGACGACAGAAGTGAAATCCTTCATGGGGAGACTGCAATACATAAGTCACTTTGTAAATCAGCTGACCTTGATCTGCGAGCCGATCTTCAAGTTGATGAAGAAAAATGCCTACACAAAATGGACTCCAGAATGCCAGCTCGCTTTTGAACAGATCAAGGCATACCTCGTGAATCCCCCGATTCTTTGCCCACCACATCGGCAAAAGCCGCTATTGCTATATCTAAGCTGTCACGGATACGGCAATTGGGGCTATGCTAGCTCAAGAGAAGAAAGATTCCAAGGTCGAAACGCCATCTATTTCGTGAGCGAAAGCTTCAGGGAAGCGAACTCAATTACTCTGCTTGTGAAAAGACTTGCGCATGTTTGGTGCAGGTAGTGGGAAAGTTGAAACACTACATGCGGTCTCACCCGATACATCTCGTCTCAAGGATAGACCCCATCAAATATCGTTCGACAAGTCTTCCATCTCTATGAGGTTGGCAAAATGGTCATTCTTTTTGGTGAATACGACATCACTTATGTTTCAAGGAAATCCGTAAAAGGACGCATAATGGCGGAACATTTGGCCGATTTCCCAAGTGATGAGTCCCAGAGGACACGAACCTCAATTTCCCGATGATGGAATATTTGCTCTAGAAGGAGAAAACCGCTGGTAACTCTTCTTCGACGGGGCGTCAAACAAAAGGGGAACGGAATAGGAATGCTTACGGTCGATCCTACCGACGAACACACCCCCATGCGCAAGGTTGAACTTCGAGGTCACCAACAACGCCGCTGAATATGAAGCTTGCATAGCGGGTTGGAAGCCGCCCTTGAAAGAAATATCAAGGAATTGGAGGTGTATGGTGACTCGCCCTCATCATCAATCAGGTCTCTAACAAATGGAAGACCGTAGACCCGGGTCTACGAAATATCACACTTACATGGAAGAGCTAGTAACTCAATTCAAGGAGATCGGCTTTCATTACTTGCCCGGAGATTGCAACATTTGCGGATGCTTGGCAACACTAGCCTCCCTCGTTGAAATACCCGAAGGAAGTCCGTCAAACCATTCGAGTCGGGAGAAGAGAAAATCCCGCTTATTGCTTTGAAATCGAAGCAGAGGCCGAACCGGCCGGTGATCCACGGTACACTCGGATCTATCGAGTACACGAAGAACGGAGAAGCCTCCTTCAAAAATGAAGATGGGGAATATAAAGAAGGAATCAAAGTGAAAAGTCTCTCGGCCACAGGCGACTCGCCTACCATTATGTTCTTTTGGGAAACATGCTGTACAAGAAGCGTTACCAAGGCCCCCTCCTGCGATGTATCGGCAAACAAGAGGCTACCGAACCCCTGAAAGAAATACATGGTGGTACTGCGGCCCCCACATGAATGCTCGAGCTCGATGCAAATCATGCGAGAATGGGGTACTTTTGGATCTCCATGGAAACCAGCGCATCCAGTTCGTCAAAAGCTGCGACAAATGCCAGCGATACTCAAATCTTAATCATTTGCCTCCTCACGAGTTATACTGCATGACAACCCCTTGGCCTTTCGTCACTTGGGGAATTGATGTCATAGGCAAAATCACACCATCAGGCAGTAACGGCCACGAGTTCGTCCTGGTAGCTGTGGACTATTTCACCAAATGGGTTGAAGCAAAATACTACAAGGTCCTCAACTCAAGAAAAGTAGCCCTCTTCATCAAATAAAATATCATATGCAGATACGGGTTGCCGGCCGAAATCATCTCAGATAATGGATCCCACTTCGAAGGGGAATGTGAAAGGCTGCTGGCAGAATTCAGAATAACCCGTCACAAGTCATCTCCCTACAGGCCCCAAACCAACGGAGCCGTCGAAGCAGCAAACAAGACTCTGGAAAACATCATCCGGAAAATGGCTGTCCGAGGCAGAGATTGGCCCGAGAAGCTACACCTGGCACTCTGGGGCTACAGGACATCCGTCAGAACGGCAACCGGGGAAACACCGTTTGCCCTCACCTACGGAATGGAAGCCGTACTCCCAATCGAGCTAGAAATCCCCTCGCTCAGGTGTCTTTGTTGGAAAGTCAGATCAATGAGGTCGAATGGCTCCAAAGTCGCCATGATGAATTGGCCCTACTAGATGAGCGCCGATTGAAAGCAATGGAACATATCCGAGCCTACCAAGGGAGAATGGCCAGAGCCTTTGACAAGAAAGTAAAGCATCGGGAGATCCGAGAAGGTGATCTCGTTTTGAAAGAAAAGCCCCCGGTCCGTGTCAACCCGCTTGGCAAATGGGAGCCTGTCTGGGTCGGGCCATACGTCGTCCAGAAGATCTTCTCCGGAGGAGCCATGCAACTTGCAGACCTCGACGGAAATCCCTTTGTACACCCAGTGAATGGTGACAAGCTGCGCAGATACTACGCGTAAAACACTGAGTCAAAAAAAAAACAAAAAAAAGAGAAACAAAAAAAAAAGAGTGCTAAAAGAGTAATACCCAACTAGGTTGAAAACCCGAAAAGGGCGGCCTAGGTAAAAAACAGGGTTGCACAAAAAAAAAACAAAAAGAAAACAACAAAAAAAAACAAAAAACAAAAAAAACAAAAACAAAAACAAAAAAAACAAAAAAAAACCACAAAAAAAAAACAAAACAAAACAAAATCGACTGTGTCGAACTACGGAGACCCGATCCCTTTATCCGAGAGGAACGTAGGCGGCGGAAACGGTTCGGTCTAAAGCACAAATAAAAGTCAAACTCTGACATCAATACACTGATCAGACCATGAAAGCGTCTCGAAAAACTCTAAAGCAATTCACATATTCATTACAAGTTAAAAGCTTTTTGATGAGTCTAAGCCCGGTTCATTCCTACAACTGGCAACCTGCTAAAAGAAACTAAGATACATAACCAAACTAATGTGTCTGCTACAACAAGAAAGGGATACTCGGAAACCTCAAGGTCACTCCAAGCCGCTCGTGCTGGCATCTCCCCTCTTCTTCCCCCTTCGAGTCTTCTTCTTCTGAACAGGAAAAATGTCGGTCTTCCTCCTACTGAGCTCTGGTATAGGAACAGGATCCATCAAACCAGCCTCTGTCAGGGCCTTGGTAGACCTAGCGTCATCTCTCATCTCCTGTAGCAGGGCTGGTAAAGTAGGAGTCCTCCTCTCCTTCCTCTTGACATAAGCTTCATAGTCGGTCACAACATCCCCACTCCTGTCATGAGGGTTGGCCCTCGCCTCGGCCTTCCTCCTCTCCGAAAATTTCAGGTCCTCCGCACCCACAATGGCCTCACGCCGTCTCAAAATAGCCATCTGAGTCTCCCCCAAATGCCTCTCGTACCAATCCAGGTACCAAGTGGTCAGGAACACAGGTCTCGGACGCCTGAGGATAACCCGAGGAGGAAAGACGTCATACCTCCATGCTCGGGACAGAAATGGAAATACCGAAGGATCATCCATAGAAGCAGAAGCCACCACCCTGGTGGCTATATCATCGAAATCCTCCAAAGGAACTCCGCTCCAAGCCGAATCGTCTCGAGAACTAAAGCCGGAATATAGAAGCTGGAGTGAGAAAGCCCGGAAGCATGACCACATGAGACCCGTCTGAAGTACTCTACGAGTCTCCACTCGCCAACAAGGCACTGACCATCGATATCTTCTGTCCGGCGACCAGCCATCCAACGCTCCCATGAGCCCACGATCATCAAAATCTACAGCAACCCCTCTCTGGCGAATGTCGAGGCTTGATCATGTCGAGAAGTTTCCCGAAGAACCCCAGGTGCGTTCCATCAGCCACAGGGTCAAAAGAAACGGGCTGCCCCCGTGCATCTACCGTCTCCGTAGCGCCCTATCGAGAGCATGAAAAGTCTCCCCGGGATCAAGGGTACAAAATCTACGCAAGCGACAATGAACAACAATATCCAGCAGAGACCGATGACAGATCCCACAGGAATAAACCATGAACAAGGTACCAAACATGCAAAGTGCAAAGGCATCCCAATAGGCATCATCAATCAAGCCTAAGCTCCTAAATCTATCAGGAAGACCGAAAATATCAAAGTGATCGGGACTACGGATCATACCTTGTGCTTCCTCCGGGGAAAGATGAAGGAGGTTGCACAATCTATCAACGAAAGAGGCCCCTCCGGGCAAAGGAATTGCAATCTCCTCCACCTCGGGACCACCAAGCAAAGCCCGAAATTCTTCGACAGTCGGGACCATCTCATTGTAAGAAAGGCAAAAGACATGCCTTCTAGTATCCCAAAATGATGAAGAAGCTCTCAAGAGGTCGTAGTCCGGAACCAATTCTTTGAGGGACCATAAGCACTTCACCTTGTACCTTTCTTCAAAGAATGACCTCCTCTCATGCATAATCTCCCGAGACCACTCTTTAAACTTGGTAAAGAATTGCATTTGAGAATTTTGGGACAATTTGGGTGGATTTTGCATACTCACAATTCTCTCCATGGTTTTTCTCTCCTTTTCCCCGAAAATGGCTGTTTGAATTTGGTGGTTGAAGAAGGTGTTTGAATTTGAAATAAAGGGAGACCAGATTCAAGCAAAATTAAAGGACAATGTCGGATGCGGGTCCTATCGAAAAATCTAGCGGATATGTTTGTCCCCAAAGAGGAATCTTTCGTCATCGCTGCCGCACCAAAGGAATATTTTGCCCAGCCCAAGCCATATACCAAACACGGTTCATACACCAAAAAAAAAAAAAAAAAACCAAGGCTCATGCAACATTGCATTCATACTGCATTGCATAAAATCCTAAATTATTACATTCCAAAAAAACAAAATAATAATAAAAACAATAATCAAAAAAAATACAATAATCCTAGAAAAAAAAAAAAAAAGAAAGAGAAAAGCAAAAAAATATGCATGAAAATAAAGTGTATCTGTCTAAATACAATCTCGAAATCAATCTCAAAATCGGTCTCGAAGGATCGTCAGAGTCCTCGGTGGCCCTTCCCCGGTCCCTCACGGCTCGGGCCCGCCTCCTGCAGCCATGAAGATCTCGGGCTCGAATCATCGTCCTCGTCTCCGAAGAAGGCTCGTCGGGACCAACTGGCACGCTCGAGTAGGGCAAGCCAAGATCCGCAAAGAAATCATATCTGAAGGTGAAGGCGTCGGACTCCTGGACGTGCGAAGAAGATCCACCATGCTGCCAGACATGTCCCTGCCCGTAAGGATCTCCGAGAATGACGTGGTCCGAAGGTAGTACCACGCGGGGATCAAGGAGAGGAGAAAGAGGAGTCTCGGAAGGAACGCTCTCGAAGGGAATAGGGGAAGTCTCCCGCCTGACAGGCGCCGGCTGTGGTCGCCTCGCTCTAGTCTGAGGGGCTCCACAAGCCACCATCCTCCTGGTGAATCTCTTAGCCCCGATCACCTGCTTCGTCAGCTTCTCCACGACCACCTCCGAAAACTGCACGAAAGCAAAAGCGTCAGAAATAGTTGAAGTAAGAAATGATGACAGGAAAGAAAAGAAAAGACAGAAGCAAAAAAAAAAAAGAGGTGGGAAAGAGAAGCCATACCTTCATACCGGGACGAGGCCGAAAGCTCGTGGAAGCCGCTCAGCCGAGGGATCTGCACCCTCAATCGGACCCCATCACGGACATATGAAAAGTCCGTTTGAGGGTACCGCGGACCCCTAACCCCTCTCCATCAAGAACCTAGGGCGTCCTCGGCCTCCTCAAGACAAATGCGGATACGGCTCAATCGCCACAAATGCCGAGAAGTGTTGGCCGCCTCGTAATCATCCCAGTCTCAGATCTCTCGCTAGGGTGCATCATGTCAGCGGGAGGCTCCACCGGTGTCATCAAAGGCGAATTCACGCCATGCTGACGCGTCACCCTCTCCCCCAGATAATAGACGTCGCAAGTCAAGCCCCTCAAAATCCTCCGCTGCACGGTCCATACCTCAGCGCCCCTCAGCTGCGCCACATCGAAACGATCCCAGGGATAAAATATCATCTCCTCATCCGTCTCAGCCCCCGTCAAAGGCAGGCCGATCCACAGTATCGAGGGTCGTGCGCCCTCCGGAACCCTTTCTTCTCCCGGCAAACTTGGACCAGGAACGCATGGCTGGATACGCCCCGACGTACTCCGCCGTCTGTCGCCACATCGTGACGTGAAAGAACTCCAACGCCCATACCTGCGAAAGGTAAAAATCAAATCAATTAAGTGCGAAAAAAGATACGTGCTTAAAGAAAAGAGGGAAAGCAAAAGGAAAGCTTATACCTCCAGAGGGAACTCGAAGCATGTCAAGGAACTCGCGGCCCTTCCGCTATACCGATCCAGAGCAAAATAGAGCTCGCGCCCCGCTCTCTCCAAGATATCTCTCCAGCCATCCCCACGTCCTCCAAGGACCTCAGCAAAGCAAAGACAGCCGTCCCCTCGGCATGTCCAAAAAGGGTGCTCGAAAAAGCAAACCATAAAAAGGCCCTAGCGATCTGCTCAGCGCCTATCCTCTCATCCCCAGCCTCGTAGCTCCCGATGATCTCCACAATCTTTCCCTCGACCACAGCGTACTCCATACCCATCCCCTTTTTGGGAATAGGGGAAAATCCTAGCAGGGCCTGCAGATCCTGATCGCTGTAGCCGTCTCGCCACTCAATGCTGCGTCCATTAAAGGACAGACCCGTGATCGCGGCATAGTCAGAAGGCGTAACCGTCGCCTCGCCCCAGGAGAAGTGAAATGTGTGGGTCACGTCCCACCAGTGCTGTGCCAAAGCGAAGACCAGACCCTTGCTCTTGGGAAACTTGACCAACCCCCTTAAGCACTCAATGAACTCGTACAGCCCGATCTCAATGACAATCTGTCTCGGGCTCATCAAAGCTCCTCTGCCAATATCTGGAAGCCGGTCCCATAGACCAATCACAGACTCCACTGATCCCCGAGTCTTCATCTTGTTCAGCTGCTGCGTCACAAAGCGATCTCCACCCTGCAATTGAAAAAAAAAAAACGAGAAAGAGTCAAAAAAAAAAACTTGCATTCAAAAAAAAAATTTTGCATTCAAAAAAAAAAAGGAGCATGCACATGCATCATAGACATAAAATTTTGAAGAAAATTCGGCAGCATAACAGCATGCAATGGACCTAGCCCCATTTTTCTTGCACAAAAGAAAGCAGTTTTCACCAAATCCCAATCAACATTCATTCATACATAAAAAAAAATTTCATACAAGGAGTCAACGGAAGCAGAAACTCCGTCCCATTTTTCATAAAATAACATGCATTCGACGGAAGCAGAAACTCCGTCCCATTTTTCATGAAATAGCATACATAAACAATTTCTCAAATCATTCATTCAATCAAAGGGAACGAAAAATCCGTCCCACTTTTCATAGAAAATCACACTCTCAAAAAAAAAAATGCATTCATAACATGCATATCATCCGTCATTTCAAAAAAAAAAAGATCCTACATTCATACATTCACACAAGGAGTCAACGGAAGCAAAAACTCCGTCCCATTTTCATAAAATAACATGCATACATGTCATTCATGGAATCATCATCTCATTGCAAAAAAAAAATCATCATCACCATACTTTTTACAAAAAAAAAGAGCATGCACACATTCATATCAACATTGCAAGAATCCTACATTGCAACAAAAAAAGTCCGTCCCAATTCCGGGAAATCTTTCATCATAGTCTCATATTTGAAAAAAAAAATTCGGCAAAAATGCCCATTCTTTTTTTTCAAGTAAAATGCATTACCCATATACTCATTACAACATGCAAAGCATCAAAATCAAAATCCAAGGCCAAGAACATCAATTATTCGAAATTCAAAAAAAAAAATCAAAAATCACCAAAAAATCAATTTCAAGCAAGAAATCGACAAAGGGATCGAAAAGATTCGAAGTATACCGTGCGAAGACTCGGATCAGTGGCCCAATGTTGCCACGCATCGGGGTAATGCTCCTCCGCAATCGATTGCGAAAGAGAATAGTGCCTCCTCATTCGGACAAGCTCCAATCGCCTCTCCGCTACCGGACCACGTCCTTGGCCTTGAATGGCTACTCCCGCGTGTTCCATTGCTCGAAAATCGAAGAAAATCGGAAGATTTCGGAGCTCCTAGGACCAACAATGGCGGCTTGGGCGATTTCTCTTCCTCTCTCTCGTATTTTTTTGAAAAACCGCTTGGGAAGAAGAAGGGCGTTGGCCCTCATTAAAACTGTCCAGATTACAATCTGCTCCGCGCGGATGGTTTTGAAGGGTCAAAATGACCCTTTTGCCCTTTAAAAATCCAGAACTCTGCAATTTGATCCTAGACTTAACAGAGTTAACCCAAGTTAACCAAAGTCAACCCCCTTTCAAGAAAATCATCAACGGCAGTCAAACGTAAGACCGATCTCCCCGAGAAAGTTAACGGAATCCCGTTTCTTTCATCAAAATCATCAAACGGCAGTCAAACGTAAGACCGATTTCCCCGAGAAAGATAACGGAATCCCGTATCTTTCATCAAAATTCGTCCCCGGCAGTCAAACGTAAGTCCGATCTCCCCGAGAAAGATAACGAGATCCCGTATCTTTCATCAAAATCATCCCCGACAGTCAAACGTAAGTCCGATCTCCCCGAGAAAGATAACGAGATCCCGTATC
Source organism: Adenophora triphylla var. japonica (assembly GCA_022495995.1). Lineage (NCBI taxonomy): Eukaryota > Viridiplantae > Streptophyta > Magnoliopsida > Asterales > Campanulaceae > Adenophora > Adenophora triphylla. The sequence goes on along the minus strand of JAFEMH010002299.1, from coordinate 268,256 downwards.
TTTCATCAAAATCATCGCCGGCAGTAAAACGTAAGTCCGATCTCCCCGAGAAAGATAACGGAATCCCGTCTCTTTCATCAAAAATCATCAACGGCAGTCAAACGTAAGTCCGATCTCCCCGAGAAAGATAACGAGATCCCGTATCTTTCATCAAAATCATCGCCGACAGTAAAACGTAAGTCCGATCTCCCCGAGAAAGATAACGGAATCCCGTCTCTTTCATCAAAAATCATCAACGGCAGTCAAACGTAAGTCCGATCTCCCCGAGAAAGATAACGGGATCCCGTATCTTTCATCAAAATCATCAACGGCAGTCAAACGTAAGACCAATTTCCCCGAGAAAGATAACGGAATCCCGTTTCTTTCATCAAAATCATTCCCCGGCAGTAAAACGTAAGGCCGATTTCCCCGACGAATACGTTTGATTTTTCCCCAACAAAGGCTAACAAAATCCCCAGCAAAGTTAACGGAATCCCAAAAGCCAACGGAATCTCGAGTAAATCTCGAACTACGAAAGGGCTTGATTCCCACTAGGGATACGTAGGTAGCCTATCATTAGGTCCAGCCCCTCGACCAAAATGGTCACCCTCTCCTTCGGCAGCAGACAAAGTCCACCGAAAGGCCATTTCAAATCAAGGTTCGAGGCACCTAAAATGCCGTTATCAAGGTTCGAGGCACCTAAAACGCCATCATCAAGGTTCGAGGCACCTAAAATGCCATCTTCAAGGTTCAAGGCACCTAAAACGCCATCTTCAAGGTTAGAGGCACCTAAAACGCCATCATCAAGGTTCGAGGCGCCTAAAACGCCATCATCAAGGTTCGAGGCACCTAAAACGCCATCATTTCCAGGGTCAAAGACCCGAACTACGACTGGCTTGATTCCTCTTAAGGATACGTAGGTAGCCTATCATTAGGTTCAGCCATCCGACCGAAAATGGTCATTCCTATCCCCAGCAGAGCGGATAGCCATCCGACCGAAAATGGTCATTCCTATCCCCAGCAGAGCGGATAGCCATCCGACCAAAAATGGTCATTCCTATCCCCAGCAGAGCGGATATACAATTTCAGCCATCCGACCAAAATGGTCATCTCTTATCCCCAGCAGAGTTTCTCTCTAGCAACCGACTGCAGAACTCGCTCATCAGGTTCGAGGCACCTAAAACGCCATCATCTCCAGGGTCAAAGACCCGAACTACGGCCGGCTTGATTCCTCTTAAGGATACGTAGGTAGCCTATTAAATAGGTTCAGCCACTCGATCACTTGATCATCCTGCCAAATATGGAGCCTTACTCTTATCGACGACCCCGCTTCCTTCGAAAGCGCCGTCGCCGAGGGGCTACTGTAAGTGCTCCAATTTGAGCTTGTTTGTATTTTCGTTAGAAAATTAACGAAAGTTATAACATTCCTAACAATTCCTAACATTCCTAACATTTCTAACAAAGCAAGGGCAAAGTGGGCATTGTTATTTAAGGATAAACCAAGGAAAGGAATCAAAAAAGCAAAAGAAATTGGAAAAATCCGAATTGGGCAAGTTGAAAAACATAAACTGCTGGATTTTTGAATTTTATTCTTCCTATCCAAAGCCTGAAGCTGTAATTAATGAACAGTGCACGCTAACAATCCCATCCGCGCGGACATCATTGTAATTTTAGAGGGCTATAAATTGAGGCCTTCAGTCTCAGAAAAAGAGAAGAAGAAACACAATTTGCAACTGCACCTTGGCGAAAATAGTGAGAAAACAGTGAGAATTCTCTAGAATTGTCACCTTTTTCTCAACTATTCAACCAAAATCACACTCACTCAAATATACTCATATTCAAGCCTCAAACACTCTTACATTCAAGCCAAAAACTCCAAAATACAAAGAAGATAGGTATAACCTCCCTCTTCTTACCCTAAATCTCTCATCCATGCATGCATTTTCAAGCTACAAAATGTAGTTCATTCATCTTCTTGTCTTAGATCCAAGAAGATCACCATGGAAGTTCATCTCCATGGATGATCTTCTACAAGGATCAACATTATTTTCAAAGTGTTCTTACTTACTTGCAAAGAAAACACATTTTCAAAAACCCTAAAAATCATTTTCATACATCAAATCTCATTTTCAAAGGATAAAATTCCCCTTCCCAAGCAAATGAAGTGCTTAGTCCTAATGTACCCCAAGGATGGTTTGATATAGTTGATTCACCACTAAAATGTCAAGTGATCACTAATCAAAACCTAGGGAAATGGGGACAAGCATGGATGCCAAACCCCCTTTAAAATCACATTTTCCTTCTTGAGAAGTTGCTGTCCAGTAGCAATTTTCTAAGACCCCAGTCCATGGTCTAAATTTTTGGACACAGATAAACTTGGAATTTGGTGTTGACAACAAAACACTTTTTGTAGCCAACATCCATAGATTTCCATAAATATTTTTACTTTATTTTTTGTGTGATTAAAACACCCTTTTTCAAATTTTCCTTTAAAGGTCAGATCACCAGTCTCTGGGAGTCCAGATCTCATATCTGAGATTTCCAGAAGGTTTTGGGTCCTCAAATCTTCTCTAAAATGAAAATTTATTTCACATAAATCTTATTTGAGGTGTATGGAACAACTTTCATTCTCTGAGTTTTCTCATATTATGAAGTTTTGAAGTCCTTAAATCAATTTCAAAGTCAAGTGTCCACTGCCTTTTTCATTCTGGCAGAAGTGGTTTCCAACTCCCAAAAATCTTTTGAGTACCAAAACTCAACCCAAAAATCACACCCAAAATCATGGGATCTGTCCAAAGTCTAATAAAGAATTCCGAATTTTTACTTCCCTCAGTTTCAACTTATTTTGGCCAAAGTAACACACACACACACACACACACACACACACACACACACACACACACACAAATGATTTTTAGCTTGGAAGACTCGTTTTACGAGGCATTCCGGGTGCACACTAACGTCCTTCCCGGCGTGTAACATGACCTCCGAACCCAAATCTCTAATCTCGGGCATTTTTCAAAGTTTTGGCCCTTAAAACAAAAATGGCGTGGCGACTCCGGTCTTTTTCGATTGGTTTTTCAAAGAAATGAAAAATTTCAAAAGTTAAACCTTTTCGAAAGAAAAATTTTGGCGGGCACATCATCACAATTAGGTTTGCCTAAGGACTTCTAACCTATTATGACTAGGGTTTATATATGATATAAATATAAGTCCTTTGCAGCCATAATTCTCTCTCTCACATCAATATACTAAGTTTATGAAACTCTAGTTTTTGGTTTTGATTTTGAATCAAAGGCTCCCAAAATTATTCCATAGTTTTTGGTTTTGATTATTGAATATTGATTCAATAATCAAGAGGATCATCTAGCAATCCAACAAGAAGGTGTTCTTGGTTCGTTCGCGTGTGGATCACCATTAGAGGGAGGTTGCTTTATCTCCTAAAGCTTGAAGATCTCCATTGTTGATTTCATCACCAAGTTCGAAGAAGGAAATTAGAAGATTCGACGTCAAAGTTCAAGGCTTGAATTTTCAGATCTACTTTGTTAAACTCCATCGCATTTAGGTATGTAAATCTATTTCATATGTTTCTAATTTATTCATGCTAGACGGATCTTAGGGCTAGAGTTTTGTCATTGTATAAATTATTTTCCGCTGCGTTTGTAACCCCAAAACCCAACACATTGGAGATCATACCCTCTGACTTTGAGTTCAAATGCTTTAATTATTCTATTTCTGAAAAACCAGAGGATGAAGTGGAATGTGATAGTAATTTTGAGGAACTTTATGAAGCATACACTGAGATGATATTGGCAAAGATGAAGATGAGAAACTCTCAACTGAAATTTCTTCTTTAAAATCTGAACTTGAGAAAGTTTCCTTTGAAAATGACAATCAAAAGGATTTCATAGCCAAACTCGTGTTCATGATCACCAAGCGTGATGTTGAACTCGAGAAAGTTAAATCTGATCTTGAAAATGCTAATGAAACTTTTAAAAAGTTAAACACCGAAAAAACTAAACTTGAAGAAGTTTAAACTTGGAAAGTCATATTAAAATTGGTATTGGCTATTAATCCACTTTTGTAAAAGAAGGTGAAAGTACCTACAAATCTAAATTTTTTCAAAAGATAGAGTCCAAACCTAGGAGAAGAAAGTTTGTGTGTCATTACTGTTTTGCTACATGTCATATCAGGCCCTTCTATTATCAAAAGATTTATGACCTTGGGGAATATGCTCCCAAGATGAGAGCCCAAATGTACTCAAACCACAGCTCACATTGCCAAATTTTTGGACGATTCGTGTGTGTTGAGAAGAAGGATGAGAAGTGTAAGGATGTTTTCACTTCTCTGAAAAGCAGTGTGTCTAGCTCTTGGTATTTTAATAGTGGGTGCTCAAGGCACATGACAGGTACAACTAAACTTCTGTCAGATTATTCTCCTTAAAATGGAGGAATTGTGAAATATGGAGGTGGTGCCCAAGGTAAGATTGTTGGTAAAGGAACCTTGACTGTTAAGGGTCTACCTAATCTCCATAATGTTTTTTATGAAAAAGACCTTAAGGTCAATCTCATAAGCACTAGTCATTTGTGTGACGATAATATGCATGTGAAATTTGAAATGCAAGTTTGTGAGGTTTTGATAAAAGAGACAATTGTGTTTTTAAATGATTTAAAATTTCTGACAATTGCTATAAGTTTTGTGATATTACATGTTTTGTTGAATAGCTAGAGACTGCCAATGAAGAATCTGAATAGAAAATTCTAAAGAAAAAGCACGAGAATGCAGAAAAGACTGATGTATCCCGTGATGTGATCACATCGCAGCTCACATCAGCATAATCTAATGGTTGTTCAGATTCAGAGACATCCTCCAGCAGCTCAGATAGTTAAAAAGCAGGTATGGATAAATACAAAGACATTTCAAGCAAAATACAAACGGATCATTCCATCTCACAAGTGATTGGATACGTGACTGCAAAGGTAAGCATCAGGCCAAAGGCTAGAGTCAATTACAAATACTCTGCTGGTCTAAACTGGTCATCTTCCGTGTTACATAAGGTAATTATTTGTCATTATGTATCTCATATTGAGCCCAAAATTGCTGAAATAATAAAAGATGAGTGAGGTACCGATGATATGAAGAGTAAAATTGGGGGTTGTTTTTGTCTTGGTAATAATATGTTCTCGTGGTACAATCAAAACTATGTTTCTCACGCTACTGCTGAATTTAAATATATAGTAGTAGGCAGGTGTTGCTGTCAACTCTTTTAGATAAATAAGATGATTAAGGACCACGGGTATAAAAGTAATGTGTTATTTGTCTTTTGTGATAATCTAAGTTCCATAGACATTTCAAAAAATCATGTTCAACACTCTCGTACTAAAAATGAATACATTATACATCACTTTATTCGAGACCTATTGAGTAGATTTTTTTTAGCCTATACCCTGTAAGAACTGAAAACCAGTTGGTTAACATTTTCACCAACACCATTGATTTTGAGAGACTTTACACTCTAAGAAAGTCTCTTTGTTTGTGTGTCATCTGATGGTGTGATCCCCTATGTGGTCACATCATGGTCTACATCTGTATTGTATATAATTAAAAAAATGCATGCATATTAGTTTAATTTGTACTATATATCTCAGTGTGGTCACTTGAATTCCTCTCTTGAATTATCCCATTTTTAGATTGTAAACTCTTCCAATGTATGTTTCCTAATGTTAACCTACTTTTTATCCTAATGAATATCTCTCGGTGGGTGTCAAATCTAAAAGAAAACATATGCTCAATCCAATGTATGAAGCCACTCTAATTTGATCAAACGATATCAAGATAATAGTTTGTGTTGTATTTGATAAGATAATTCGAAAAAGGGATATCATTGGGATTAAATAAGAGTGAAATCTACCCACAATTTAATTTCCCACAACAAAAATGGGTGGGTGCATTTTATAGGCTGAGAAAACTGGAAAATAGTTCATTGACTTCCTAGGAAAAGATGAGTCCCCGAGTTTGATTTCATACTATGTCACACAATACTGAGATATATACATCACTTGCTTGTACAATATGCATCATAGTCTAGTTATAAATTTAGGTTATCCTTGTTGTTAATTGGTGAAAATATTACTCAAGTTTTTTTTAATTATTCTCATATTTTTTTCAGCTAAAAATCTTGTGCTCAATAACTATTTAATCAAATTTGATTTTTTTTCTAACAGTTTGTGGTTAGGGGAAGCGTGCTCTATGTTATTGTTTGATATTTTTTATGTCAGATACATTACTCACAAAAGAAAAGATCTTAGTGCCATTTTTTTAAGTCCTTAATTTCCATGAAATTCAAAAGGATGCAAAAACAGTTTTGGTAAGTACCATCCCCTGTTCTTCGACTCCCTAGACTTCTTTAATCATATCTCATCGTCTACCACCATCTTTCTCTATTTAGTTGGAGGGAACACAAAGTGTTGCGTATGGTGTGATTTCTGATATGGCCACATCTACACTCACATCCTGACGAATTTTCATATTGAGATCCTCTATTCTGGTCAAAAAGGGGTAGAGTAAGCCAAAAAGGAGAGAAAACAGAAGTTTGATGATAGACGATAACAAATTCAGGGGGAATTTGATTGCTTGATAATTTAGGGGGACTTTCTATATTTGATATTTTGATTGATTTGTTAGATTGTGTATATGATATTTATCAAATCTTGACCAGAAAGCTGCAAATCAGGGGGAGATTGTAAGTGTAAGTTGTTACACATGTTTTTACATACGATGATTTCTAATTATTAAGATTTTTTTCATTCTTATTTTTGAATATATTTGTAAATATCTTATTTAGTTTATTTAGTTGTTATTATTTATAAACTAACCTATTAATTATTTTCCTTATTTTATTATATCTTTTGATTATTTTGTATGACTCTCACATGCATTAGGATGCTCTATTTTTGGAGAAATATCAACAAAAGAAAGAATTCAAGTCAATATTCACATGTTTTGGAAGGAAGTATTTGTAATCTTCCTATAGACTTACATGGTCATTATTCTTGGAAAGGGTGGAGAGGATTTGTAGGAAAAATACTGTTGGAAAAATGTTATTGTGTGAAGGAAATTGTGCACGTTTCCTTTATATTATTAACATTTAGAAATTGTGGTTTATATTTGTCCAAATTGATATTTGGAAAATAAAATATTAAGGCTTAATTAAGTGAGTAAAGTTGGAACATTAAGCAAAAATGATTTCTATAAAAGTCATTTCTATAGGTAGACTTCCAGTTAAACTTACCGCTCGAGATATAGACTACTTGAGAGAGGCGGGTTTTATAGAAGGAGGTTGACATATCGGGGGGATAGACTTTGTGGAAGTTGATTTTGTTGTAGACAATTTGCTAAAGGCAAAGTTGGTGTCTAGTAAATGTTCAACTAATGAGTATGGATTGTAACATCCATTAGCCTTAATAAAACACATAATGGATGACATTATGATGGTTAAATATTGTAACTACCTAATATTTACTACCAAGGTTAATAGCCTTATTGAATTGGTGAGTAATGGGATATAAGTTACAATTGTGAGAATATAAACTATCATCCACAATTTACAAAAGAGAAGAGAAGAGAGAAAAGGAGAGACAAGAGAAATGAGAATAAGAAAAATGCATGATTTCTTCTTCGTCATTTGATGTCTTTCTTCCATGAAAATGATGGTGATTTTGTCCAAGCATAGTGAGATTCGCCGGAGATTCTAGTGTGCAAGAATAGTTCGGTCTGTCCGTTTTATCCTGAGAGGCGAACGTCCAAAACAACCTCAAGCACAACTCTGTGAGGGGGCGAATTTGTCTTAAGGAGAGTGTGTCAGACACGACTCTGATAACATCAAGAAGATCATCAAACGAATTTTCTCCTACCGTTTTTTTTCTCTTTGTCTATGTTTATTGCAATTTGTATCATTTAATATATTGTAGTTTTTTCTTCTTTTTGTATTTTTGTAAAATTTTGTCTAACAATCTTAAGAAAAATTTCCTATTTGAGAAAGGATTACAAATTTGAGAACCCGGTGGAGCGGTGGCCATGGGAGAAAATATTTTTAACGATGGAAGAGACGGATGGAAGGAAATTCCAGCAAGTTTTTGCAATGACCAGCTGTGGTAAAATTAAAATTTCTGATTCGTTAACCGTTGGATCGAGCTCAAATTTGGTGAGCAAGTTCTAATATCATAGAAGAACAATATGAACGGTGGAGATCAAAATATTTTATGTGGAGATAAAGAAAAAAATTTCAGAACAGAACAGCTTATGAAAGAAAAAAAAATTATTTTTTGAACATATAATGAACTAATGGATGAACATCAAGGATGTTGCGACGATTGTGTAAAATTGTTGTGGCGATGCCACTTCTAGTATTTATATAATGGGTGATATATCTCATATGGTTCATGAGATCATAGTGAGAAAAATTGAAAAGTTCGTAGAAACTAAATTGAGGATTGAACGTTGAAAGATGTAGTCTTTAACGTTCTTATGGTTCACAAGAATCATAATGAGAAAAATTGAATAGTTCTTTGAAACTAAGTTGAGAAAATGAACATTAAAAGATGTAGTCTTTAATGTTTCATTTTATCAATGATGTATTGACAAAGATGATAAGGCTTCTTGAAAGGAGTTGTTAAATTCTATTATTGTCAATAGTGACAAAAGTCACAAAGATAAAAACAATAGAGCTTCTTGAAAGAAGTTACTGAATTCTATTGTTGTGAACATTGATAAATGTTACAAGAACTAAAATCATAGGGCTTCTTGGAAGAAATTGTTAAAACCTATTAGGGTAATAGGTGACTAATGTCATAAAGATAAAAATAATAGGACATCTTGAAGGAAGTTGTTAAATCTTATTGTTGTTGATGATGACAAATGACACAAATATTTAGAAGAAGGACTTCTAAAAGAAATTGTGTATTGTGTAAATGAGAATGTGACTTTTACTAATTTAGAGGTACTTCAAGATGAGACCTTTAAAGTTTTGGAATAATTAACCTTCAACTATAATTCCATTAAGGAATTTGGAGGTTTAAGAATATGAGTGGTTATAAGAAATAAATTGTATTAATTCTCCTATTGAATTAGCAATTTATTCTTGAAGTTAATTCTCTAATTAAATTAGAGAGTTATATTTATAACAACAAAGTTATAATTGTTGAAAATTAAATGTTTGGTTTGTGTGGAGACAAATCTCTAATGGAATGTGGTTGTTCCAAGTATTTCGGATCACCATAGTGAGAAGTTAGGAAATTTTGTTGGCCTCGACTTTAAGTGATGGCAACAAAAGATGTTCTACTTGACCACCTTGAACTCAGAGAGGTTTCTTATGGAAGATCCTACAAAGTTGGGTGAAAATGAGATGTATGTTCAAGCCTTGAGTGGGGTTGAAGCATGCGAATTTTCTTTATCGAAACTATATACTTAATGAATTGTCGGATTCATTATAAAACGTATATAGTACCAAGAAAATTGCAAAACATTTGTGGGAGTCGTTGAACTATAAATATAAAATCGAGAATGCGGGTGCATTGAAAATCATCGTAATCCGCTTCCTTGATTTTAAATAGTGAACTCCATAAATGAAATAAAAAAACCATATGAAGAAGTGGAAATAGTCTTCCATGAAAACCATGTCGAATGGATGGTATTGAGTGAAATTTTCAAGTGATGACAATAATTGAGAAATTTTTTTCCACTTGAAAATATTTTAAAATCATCTCAAACATAAATGAATGAAAATGAATGTTGAGGTGTGTGCTATTCGTCTTTGTGTTGAAAAAGAGAATAGAACTTTGGAGAAAAGTTGTCTAACATTTCTTGTGGCGAAAGCAAATGTGATGAAGCATGCCGAAATGCTTAGTACAAAGACAAAGTTGGTCAAACTTGTTTGAAATGTCAAACTTGTGTGAAAAGTCAAGCATATACCTTGTGTCTTGAGTGGCAATTGTGATGTCATCAAGAATGTAATTCATGATGTTTGAATGAATGAAATAAAAGGGTATTCAAGTGATTAATAATGAGAATGAATCTTTTTATATAGTCAAAATAGATTCAAACAAGACTTATCAAATATGTGGTTGAAGTTATAATCAAAGCATATTGATGCTTGAGATGTGAATATTATTCACTAGATGATGGTAAAATGTAAGTTTTTACCCTTAACATTGCTTGCTAAAAAGCAAAATGTTGAATCTTATCTCTTTAAAGAAAAAGTTGGAAATCAACTTAATAAAGAGATAGTGATAAAATACAACTAAATGTAGTTTGTGTATAAGTTATACTAAATACTATTGATTGCATATGTGTTGGGTATGCTTACAATAGTTGTGATTATAGAATTCTTGTTTATGAATTCAAGATTCAATAATGGAATCATGAAGCGCTTCTTTCTTTAAGAATATGTTTCCGTATAAATTAAAAGATGAGGCAAACTCATTGAAACGGATTCATGATTTAATAAGAGAAGAAGAAACTTATCATGAGAAAATGATAAAGAAGAGGCATGACCTCGACATAGCAAATGGGGTAGGATAAGAAGATTCTACGGCCCGGATTTTCTAACCTCCATACTAGAAAGTGAATCACAAAGTTATAAAGCCATTGAGATTTTTGGAAGAATCTTTGTGGAAAGAGGCCATTAAAAGTGAGAGTGATTCAATCTTGGAAACTAGTGGATTTACATCCGAGTAGTAAATCACTAGCATATAAGTGAATTTTCTAAAAGGAAATGAAGACCGATGGAACAATCAATGAGTACAAGGCTAGACTTGTAATTGAGGATTACAAGAAAAATAAAGACCTTGATTACTTTTATACTTATTCTCTCATCACGAGAATAAAGATTTGTATTTGCAATTGCTGCATAGCAGAATTTGAAATACATCAAATGGATGTAAATAACATTTCTAAATGTCGATTTAGAAGAGAAAATTTACATAGAACAACCCGAGGGATTTGTTGTATATGAGCAATGAAACAAAGTGTCCACAATGTACACCATGATCAACTGGTGTTAATAATGAAAATTGACATTATTGCTAATTTTGGGACTACTCCGAAAATGTGGGGGTGAGTATACTTTGGAAAATAATTACCTTTTGGAGAGGTTTCCCCAAGAAAATAATGAGATGTCCATATGAAGTATGTAAACGTAGGCCTACGTACACTTGTAAATGTGGGGTGTTTTGCAAAATAGCAAGTCCAATTACCAAAGAAATTGAATTTGGTTACTAAATGGTGGATTATGTTTCAAGAGTTATGTTCATAACAATTGTGCATATTGATTTGTTATATATGATTCAATAAGTTTGAATATATATAAAAATTAAAAGAAGATAAAATCAATGGAAATCAAGTATTGATGTCAAATTCATGAAAGTGAATAAATGATACTTTGAATGAAATAGATCAAAGTGTTGAAACGGTCTAAGAAGTGGAACCTAGAAGAAAATGTGCTAGTTTGTAAAGTCATTGTCTGACTTGAGACAACTACAAAGATAACGACATCAAATGTTTGATTGTGTGAATTTAGACAAGAGTGTCTACGTCACTTTGTTTATTAAATCCAAAAACGAAATGTTAACTAAGGAAAATTTTAGTCAATTTGATTTGTTGATTCAAATTCAAGGAAAACTAATAGACTTGCTGTTAAACAAGTCATTAGGTGAATATTCTTGAAATTTTTGAAATGATCAATATGGAATAGCTGGGATTTAAATGAATTTGAGGTAAAAATTATCAAAATGGATAAAGCTTGTGTTAGCAAGATGGTATATTGCTAAAGTCAATTTATGATTGAAAAGACATATAGCAATATGTGTAATGGTAGTATAGACATATATGTCTAAGACATAATACTATTTGAGAACTACTCTCAATTAATTTGACTATGTGAAGTCAAATGATAAACGGATCCGTTAACCAAATGGTTAAATCGAGAGTTAGTTGTAAATTCGGAGGGAAATGGGACTTGATCCTCTTAAAAGTTAAACATAGCGGAAAACCCAATCTAGATGACTGGAGATCCAAGAACTAGATTCAATGGGACCACCAAACTTGTAACGACCCTAACCCTAGGCACTATTTTAGTATCATATTATATGCTTTTAATATTATGGTTAACTTTATGTGCTCATTTTATGTCTTTGATTTCTTATGTTAAGATGAGATGGTTGGGAAATAATTTTAAAAAACTTAGGATTGCAAGGGAAATAAAATAAAGCATTTTGGGGGAAGTATTATAATAGAAAATGGATAAAATATAAAATGAGGTTAAGGTGTGTGGGGTAAATAATTTGAGTAGGGGGTTTAGTTTTACTACTTTAGAATTTGAGAGGATTTAATTGTAAAAGGTGGAAAGTTATCAATTAAGGAAGCATGGGAGGCCATACTTTCTCCCCTTATTTTCCTCACCCTTTCCTTGACCTCCCCATTTTCTCCTCGTCATCATCTCATTTTCTTCATCCTCCTTAATCTTTATTTCTCCATGGAAACTCTTGCTTGAACCCTTCTCTTCCAAAATTATTAGCAAGTTCAATCCTTCTCCATTTGGCAATCCAATTGTACTTTTGTGTTCGGGGTAACTAGGAGAGCACATCAAGCTAAGAAGATCCTTATTCCATCCTATATTTGCTAAGGTAAGTTATTATGATTTCCCTTCAATGTTGAGCATATGAATTTAAATAATATGTAAATGTGCTATAAACTAGTTTTGGGACTTGATTGTGTTGTTTCTTGGCTTTGGGAATGATTAGAAAAGCATAATGTTGATGAACATGAAAAGAGTAATGAAATAGTTGATCAACTTTGGGATTGAAGGTGATAGAGGGTTTTAAAGCATGGATTGAGTATTGATATGTGGTCATTATGGTATATAAACTGGTTTTGGTTAGTTTGGTGCAGCTAGATGAAGCAAAAATGGGGTTTTGTGGTTTAGGGTTGCAGCTGATGGAAACATCAGCAACAATTCTGGGCATTGGCACGACTAGTGCACGGGAGCACTAGTGGTGCAAATGAGCACTAGTGGTGCAAATGAGCACTAGTGGTGCACTGGAGCACGACTCGTGCACTTGAGCACGAGTCGTGACCTTCAATTTTCAGTCGTGATCCCTAGTCGTGAGAAACCAAGTAGTCGTGCAGGGGTTGGGAACGACTCGTGCACTAGAGCACGAGTCGTGCCCAGGACAATTTCAGAGTATGAATTTCAAGTTCATTGAAACCTAAACAATTTAAGTGGGAATTGATCCTTCTTTAACTATAATCCTAGAGCAACATTAGAACTTTGAAAGGGCATTTTAAATAGACCAAAAAGGTAATGGGAAGGTCCTTAAATATTGTTTTGAAAAGGGTTGAATACCATTGAAAAATGTTAACCAAAGTCATAAAAACTTGGTATTTGATTGTGGAACTTGAAAGAAGGTTATCTAATGTTAAATTGTGAATGCGTAGAGCTATTTAATTGTGATTGTACCTCTATGTGGTTGCCCCCGAATGGTTATATGATAATATGGTGCGTGAAATATTTGTTGCACGACATCATGGAATTGATTATGAGCATCTATGCCATACATGGATTATGATTGAATCAATAGTGTATATATATATGTGACACTATTTGAAAGATTGAACATGAGTATATTTTACCATGTGGCTATATTGCTTATCCCTTTTGTGGATTTTTTTTCAAGTAACTATTATGTGCTTGAATTTGTGTTAATCAGCTGATGATTGGGGGTATAGCATAATACGATCAATTATGGAAGTGTGACCTAATGTGATCGGATTATGTTATACCTGTGACCGTCCCCTCCTGTGGCCACAGGTCGGGGTTATAGCATCTGTATTGAGCCAAAAGCCTTACAGAGTTGCTACTATCTTATATGGTTCCCTGAAAAACGGGTCTTATAAGATGTGAGTATTGCTTAAGCAGCTCACCCAAGATTGGGGTATTATTCCCCAATGTTGTACGACTATTGTTCAGACGGGAAAAGGTAAACCGAGGTAATGTAAAGTGTTTACAGCTTTTCCAATGTGTTATATGCAACTTGTTATGTGTTGCATCTTATTTGGCATATTGCTGCATTCATAATAGCTTGCTGAGATTTATTCTCACCCCTCTCCCTTTAATGTTTTTAGATCCCGAGACAGGCGGACCGGCCAAGTAAGGGCGGAGAGGAGTTTGGAAGTGATATTTTGGGGATTTTCGGGGTATGTATAGGTTGGCGTAGAAAGTGTATTTTGGTATAATTCCTTTATGGAGTTTGTATATATAAACTTTAATTTCTACGTTATAACCGAAATCTTTTGTAACTAAAACAGTTTGTTACTTTCAAAGTTGTTCAACTCTTACTCCATTGTGGAGAGGAGTGGAGTTATTTTGAAATGGTTATGTTAAGTATGTTTAAGTTTGTAAGTTAAATCAAAGTTTTCAAAGTTTAGGTGATTTAAGTTAGTATGGGGACGCTCCAACTCGGGACACGTGTTAGGTTCCGGGTCGGGGTCCTCACAGTTGGTATCAGAGCTCGGTTAGAGTTCTCGGGTAGAGTCTAGCTGAGTGAGAGTGTGTGATAACTGACGTCGAGTGTTTAATGCAGGAGTTTGTACTAATGGCGGGTAATGATGGAGATCAGGATCGGGCTTTGGGAAATGTTGGTAATCCGAATGCCGAAATGATGGATATGTTCCGAGTGTTTCTTCAGAATATGGCAAATCAGAATCAAGGTAGGGGACAACAACCCGAAGGTAGGCAAGGGCACCATGGCTTAGAGAAATTTGTGAAGATGTCTCCTCCTAGTTTCAACGGAGATCCGGATCCGACGAAGGCGGAAAGATGGCTTGAAGCTATGAATAAGATTTTTGCGGCAATGGAGAGCTCGGATGCAGAAAAGGTAAGGTGCGCCATTTTCAAGTTGGAAGGACCCACAGAGCACTGGTGGCAGGTAGTGAAGGATGGCTGGGATCGGGATTTGACACCGCAGACTTGGGAAAATTTCACACGCAAGTTCCGGGATCATTTCGTTCCGATGGTTACTAGAGATAAGAAGGAGGTTGAGTTTCTGAAACTGGAGCAAGGGACAATGACTATAGCACAATATTCAGCTAAGTTTACGGAGTTAGCCCGATATTGTCCCCATTTGGTACCGGAGGAAGAGAGGCAGATCTACCGGTTCGTAAAAGGCTTAAGGGTGGAGTTTCGGAAGCAGTTACTGAGGAATGACTTCGCCAACTTACAGGCATTCGTGAATATGATGATCAGATTGAGAATGATATAGAGGAGCATCGTGGTAAATTTGAGGGTGGAAGCAGAAATAGATTCCAAGGTCAAGGTTCTGGGCAGAATAGAGGGCAACCAAGGACATCAGCTTCGGGAACAGGTAGAGGAGGAAATGTGGCGGCTCCGGCAAATCGTTCGACTCCAGGTCAGTTTGGGACATTATGTGGATATTGTAAGAAGCCAGGTCATTCAGAGGACAAGTGTTGGAGCAAGCAAAGCAAATGTTTAGAGTGTGGGGCAACAGGCCATTTCCGGAAGAATTGTCCCAAGTGGCAAAAGAAGCAAGCTTTGGGTAGTGGTCAAGGGGGACAAGGTGGTGGTGTGAAGAGAGATATTGACGGGAAATCCAAGGATAGAGTGCAAGGTCGAGTGTTCGCCTTGGGTAGAGGAGAGGTCGATCCCAATGCTGTCATTAGATGTATAGTCACTGTCTCAGGAGTTAAGGCCCGCATTCTTATAGATTCCGGGTCTTCCCATTCATTTGTGGCATCTCATTTTGCATTTTCATTGCATAAATTGCCTGAATCTATGCCTTATGTGTTGGAGGTCTCTACTCCTATGGGAGAGTGCCTCGCATCTTCTTTGATATATCGTGGTTGTGATGTGACCATATGTGGGCATGTATTGCCGGTGGATTTGGTCGAGTTACCAATCCGTGACTTTGATGTGATCCTTAGGATGGATTGGTTGAGTCAGTGTCATGCTTTGGTAGACTGTCATAGAAAGTGAGTCTCATTTGCCATGCCTGATGTGCCTACTTTTATATTTGATGCGGACAAATCTATGTTCGGTTTGCATGTTATTTCTGCTTTAAAGGCTAGAAAGATGCTATCTAAGGGGTGTGCGGGGTACTTGGCTTATGTGGTAGATTCCAATAAGAAGCCCCCCGAGTTAGCTCATGTCCCGGTCATTAATGAATTTAGTGATGTGTTTTCTAGTGAGTACTCTATGCCTCCGGATCGTGAGGTAGAGTTTTATATTGACCTAGTGCCCGATACCTCACCTATTTCTAAATCACCCTATAGAATGGCTCCGGCCGAGTTAAAAGAGTTGAAGGTCCAATTGCAAGAATTGCTAGACCGGGGTTTTATTCGCCCAAGTGTGTCTCCGTGGGGAGCACCGATTTTATTTGTTAGGAAGAAGGATGGTACCTTACGATTATGTATTGATTATCGTTTGTTGAACCAAGCCACCATAAAGAATAAATATCCTCTTCCGCATATAGATGATTTGTTCGACCAACTTCAAGGTTCCATTATCTACTCTAAACTTGACTTGAGAAGCGGATACCATCAGTTGAAGATTAGACCGGATGATATTGCCAAGACAGCTTTCCGAACTAGATATGGTCATTATGAGTTTGTTGTGATGCCTTTCGGATTGACTAATACTCCAGTTGTATTCATGGATATGATGAACCATATATTCAAGCCTTATCTTGACAGCTTTGTGTAAGTGCTCCAATTTGAGCTTGTTAGAATTTTCGTTAGAAAATTAACGAAAGTTATAACATTTCTAACAATTCCTAACATTCCTAACATTTCTAACCAAGTAAGGGTAGATTAGGGATTGCCAAAAAAGGATAAACCAAGAAAAGGAATCAAAAAAGCAAAAGAAATAAGAAAAACCAAAAATAGAAATGGCTGGAACATAATCTGGCTGTTTAATTTGAATTTTAAAAAAGATTATTCCTTGTGTCCAAAGCCTGAAGCAGCATTTAATGAACAGTGCACGCGACTGATCCCCATCCGCGTGGACATCTTTGACAATTTCAAAGGGCTATAAATTGAGCCCTCCAGTCACAAAAATAAGAGGAACAAGAGCACAATTCACAGTATTTGGCGAATATACTCGAGAAAACAGTGAGAATTCTATAAGAATTGTCACCTTTTTCTCTTGAATCTTCCCAACTTTCACTCACTCAAATCAAACTCACTCACCATCATATTCAAAGCCTCAAACACTCATACATTCAAGCCAAAGCCCCAAAATACAAAGAAGATTGTTGGGATTTTGGTCCCAACCACAATTGCTAGGTTGATAAAGATGCAAGCACAAAATAACAATAATAGCAAGAACAATAAAAATACGAAACAAAATTGAAAAACAATGAACACAAGAGATTTACGTGGTTCACCAACTTGGCTACGTCCACGGGCGACGGAGAATCAATCCACTATAATCAAGAAGAGTACAAGGAGAATCAAGGTGAAAACCTTTCACACAATCTCACAATCTCTCACAATACAATAGTGAATAAACAAACTTGTTTCTCTCTCAATCTCTCTCTCAAGGCTGCAGGAGAAACAATGACAAAACACAATATTTATATCTAGGGCAAACTTGGGCACAACAATTCACGGCTGCACATCAGGCCCGACCCATGTTCCAGCAACCAACGCCGTGAGGCGTACGCCTCAAGGGTACCAGGCGCCCGCCTGGAATTGAGGTAGAACCACTCCAACCCTCGGCATACGATGCGGCCGCCTCACAAGGCTCATGCGGCCGCCTCAAGACCAAGATACCAGGCCATCCTCCTCGGCCACTGGTGCGCACGCCACGGCCAGATGGGGCGCCCGCCTCGGCCCCTTCAACCCACGCAAAGAAGACAAGAACACACAAAGAACACAAAGAATTGCAATCCTTGCCCAAGACCATTGCCTAAACCCATTTTGTCAATAATTATTGAGAGTCATCCCAACAATTCTCCACCTTGACGATCAATCCCGAAACAAGCTATCTCCAAGAGAACATCTCTATCTCCGCCGCCACGCCCCGAAGGGCATCAATGACTAGTAACACCCACTAAGTCCAAGAACTTCTTGAACTTAGAAATCGAAACCTTCGAACCCGGCTTTGTCAACATGACCGCCTCGGTTATAATCATAACATACCCAATACAACCATCATTTGTTCTTGCCATACACAATGCCCACACAAGCATTTGAATACGGAACCCGTGACACATCATCTTTAGACTTGGGACTATCTAAAGAATATAACCATTCCACCTGGCAAGCACCATTGATATCTATCGCAGCCACAAGAATACCATCGACATGAACAAGATAAATCAATGTGCCAACACTACAACCCATCAAGTAACCACCATCATCCAATTTACTCCTAGCAAAACCAAGGGTAACAATAAAAGTGTCGAACCTTTTATACCACTGTCGAGTTGACTTCTCCAAATCAAACACGGACCTCTCTAACAGGCAAACATGATCCTTACCCTCGACAACAAACCCTTCAGGCCGGCGCATGTAGATCTCCACCTCAAGCAATAGATCTCGCATTGCCACAATGCTCAACAAGGCGTAAATACATGTGTGCATTACTACCGGTGAAATTACTCCATTGTAGTCTCCTTTGAATTTGTAGACCCACTTGCGGCTGACTAATCCCTTCTTTGGTGGAGGTCTATCAAATTCCCATGTCCGATCTTCCATAGTAACCAACAACCTTGCAGAAACAAAACACGACATAACTTCCTTGTAGAAAACAGCTTCATGCACATAAACAGATTTCGCAGCGGACAAGACATAAGCAACCATCTTCTCAAAGTCATATCGAACAGAAGTACTATCATTCCTTCTTCCCCTACCAAGATCACTGGTAGTCTCCACCTGCTTGTTGGTCTCCTCCTTCTGAACTGGAGCATCAGTCGGAGTCACTATATCAGACAAATCAACAGCATCCAAGTCACGTTCCACCCCTTTTGAGTTATCTCCAACTAACTCCACCTGTTTGTATACCCGTTCTGCAGAACAATTCTTCTCATGGAGACGTAGAGCAACATCTCTACCAATCAGGAACTTAGATGCAATAGGATTCCATAACCGAAACCCACTCACTCCAGATAGTTCTGTCAATCCCTTCAAGCCAATGTGACCCAATGTCATGTCCCATGGTTGAGTAACCTCCGCCTCAATCGTTGACCCCGTTGCAACAGACACATCACCAACAACCGTAGACCCAAGAAGCTTATACAATGTCCCCACCTTCTTTCCCTTCAAGGCCACCAAGTCACCTTTAGTAGCCGATAATTCGCCATTCGCAATGGATAAACTATACCCAAGACTATCCAAGGTGCCTAGAGAAATCAGGCTCTTCTTCAGTTCAGGAACATACCTGACATTTTGCAATTTCCGCACCACTCCATCAAACATCTTAACCTTAATAGCCCCAATACCAACAACCTTGCATGCGGTATTATTCCCCAACGAACCTACTCCACCTGCAGCCTTATAAGAACAAAACCACGCCCGATTGGGACTAATATGATAAGAACAACCCGAATCCAAAATCCAACTATCACGAACTTCGGTACTGGATCACAAGCGATAAGTGCATCACGGTCATTTGTCATCACTGGTGTTTTCAAGCACCACCCCAACTTCACCCTTGGCCTTAGCGGTTGTATCATCATTCCTTTTACCTCCTCGGTTAGGACAATTTCTCCGAATGTGTCCCTTCTCCTTGCAACCATGACATACCACATCTTTAAACCTTGAACTTGACCCCTTCCCGTTCCTCTTACCGCTTTTAGCAATTAAACCCTCACCTTGAGATTCAGCACTTGGGGAAGTCAAGTGCGTCTCAATAACCTCACGGCTTAATAAAGCGGTCTTGATCTCTTCCAAAGCAATCTCTTCCTTGCCATACAAAACTGTCTCGCGAAAGTGCATGTATTCCGAAGGTAGAGAACAAAGCAATTTTACCGCCAATTGCTCATCATCAATCTCGACATCGACATTCTTCAAGTCCATGACCAAGCCATCAAACTCATCAAGGTGTTTCTCCAAGGACTCGCCCGATTTGAGTTTGCACTCCTCGAGTTTCTTCAATAGAAGCAACCTGTTACTAACACTCTTAGTCATGTACAATTGCTCAAGCTTAAGCCAAAGCCCTGCCGCAGTCTTCTCTTCCACAACCTCTCTCAATACCTCATCTTTGAGGCTCAATTGTAAGAGAGATAAAGCCTTCTCGTCCATGTCATCAAACTGTGCATCCGTCAAGTTTGCCGGTTTCTTCGCCTTCCCAAGCAAAGCCTTGACGCAATTTTTACCCACCAAGATTGCTCGCATCTTTACTTGCCATAGCCCAAAGTTAATCTTGCGATTAAACTTCTCAATTTCGTACTTCCCTGACATCGTTACCAATAAGCAATACAAGATCCACAAACCGGAGCTTTGATACCAATTGTTGGGATTTTGGTCCCAACCACAATTGCTAGGTTGATAAAGATGCAAGCACAAAATAACAATAATAGCAAGAACAATAAAAATACGAAACAAAATTGAAAAACAATGAACACAAGAGATTTACGTGGTTCACCAACTTGGCTACGTCCACGGGCGACGGAGAATCAATCCACTATAATCAAGAAGAGTACAAGGAGAATCAAGGTGAAAACCTTTCACACAATCTCACAATCTCTCACAATAAAATAGTGAATAAACAAACTTGTTTCTCTCTCAATCTCTCTCTCAAGGCTGCAGGAGAAACAATGACAAAACACAATATTTATATCTAGGGCAAACTTGGGCACAACAAAGATAGGTATAACCTCCCTCTTCTTACCCTAAATCTCTCATCCATGCATGCATCTTCAAACTACAAAATGTAGTTTGTTCATTTTCTTACTCTAGATCCAAGAGGATCACCATGGAAGTTCATCTCCATGGATGATCCTCTACAAGGATCAACATTTTCTTCAATGTGTTCTTATTTTCTTGCAAATGCATCTTCAAAACCCTAAAAACCATTTTCAAGCATCAAATCTCATTTTCAAAGGATAAAATTCCCCTTCCCAAGCAAATGAAATGTTTAGTCCTAACGTACCCCAAGGATGGTTTGGTATAGTTGATTCACCACAAAAATGTCAAGTGATCACTAACCAAAACCTAGGGAAATGGGGACAAGCATGGATGCAAAACCCCCCCCCCCCCCCCGTTAAATCATATTTTCTTTCTTGAGAAGTTGCTGTCCAGTAGCAATTTTCCAAGATCCCAGTCCATTGTCTTAATTTTTGGACACAGATAAATTTGGAATTTGGTGTTTACTACAAAACACTTTTTGTAGCCAACATCCAGAGATTTACAGACATATTTTTACTTTATTTTTTGGGTGAGTAAAACTCTCTTTTTCAAATTTTCTTTTAGAGGCTAGTTCATCAGCTTCTGGAAATCCAGATTGCATATCTGAGATTTCCAGAAGGTTTTGACCCCTTAAATCTTCTCGAAAATGGAAAATTCCTTCGCACAAATCTTATTTAAGGTGTCTGGAACAACTTTCATTCTCTGAGTTTATCCAGATTATGAAGTTTTAAGACCCTTGAATCCATTTCAAAATCAAAGGTCTACTGCCTTTTTCATTCTGGCAGAAGTGACTCTCAACTTCAAAAGGTCTTTTGAGTACCAAATCTCAATCCAAAAATCTTCCAAAAAATCATGGGATCAGTTTAAAGTCTTAAAAAGATATCCCAATTTTTACTTTTCTGAGTTTCAAATTATTTTGGCCAAAACACACACACATACACACACAAATGATTTTCAGCTTGGAAGACTCGTTTTACGAGGCATTCCGGGTGCACACTAACGTCCTTCCCGGCGTGTAACATGACCTCCGAACCCAAATCTCTAATCTCGGGCATTTTTCAAAGTTTTGGCCCTTAAAACAAAAATGGCGTGGCGACTCCGTTCTTTTTCGATTGGTTTTCAAAGAAACAAAAATTTCAAAGCAAAACCCTTTCGGAAAAATCTTAGGCGGGCACATCATCACACTTTGTGGTGGTATTCATAGACGACATTCTGGTTTATTCTAAGTCCCGGGAGGAGCATGAGAATCATTTGAGGATTGTCTTGTCAGTTCTTCGTGAGAAGCAGTTGTACGCCAAGTTCAGCAAGTGCGAGTTTTGGCTTGAGCGGATTTCTTTCTTGGGGCATGTAGTGTCGAGTTCGGGAATTTCCGTGGATCCTTCAAAAATTGAAGCCGTGGTTAATTGGAAGCAACCTTCGACTGTGACTGAGGTTCGTAGTTTTCTTGGTTTGGCGGGGTATTATCGAAGGTTCATTGAAGGGTTTTCTCGAATTGCGACTCCGTTGACAAGGTTGACTCGGAAAGATGTATCATTTGTATGGGATTCCAAGTGTGAAGCAAGTTTCAATGAGTTGAAGAAGAGGTTGACAACCAGAACCCATGCTCCTCGGTCTTCGGGTCAGCCAGCTCCCCATCTTCAGACTACTGGATCCGCACAGCCCGACGGCACAAACCAGTTCGCAGTCCCTCAGTGGGGACAAAGCCAGTACGGAATGTCTTCTCATGGTTGGGGTTATCTCGGAATGCCCCAACAAATTGGAATGCCACCTCAGTTCGAAACCGATCAATCCGGACCTTCACAGCAACAGCCACAGTTCGGAATGCCGCCACAGCTCGGTTCTGGGCCTGATCGGTGGGCCCCTCCTCATTAAATCTTGGTTCAACTGCTCCTCACACAAATCCGTTCCTCACTCAGACTTCTATGGGTTACCAAGCCTCCATCCCGGTGTCATCCGAATCACCAGGACCGCAGTACCCCCCGGGTTATACACCCTCGCCTCAGCCGGCCATGCAATTCAACGGTCAGGGACAGCAGCCCGCGCCTAAGCCTACTTACGGGCCCCACTCTGGAAATCCAAGTTATCCGGCTACATCGGGGCTGCCTCCACCTACTTTGCCAGTTGAAAATCAACAGCAGGCCGCAAGGTTCTATCCCTTCGCCCAAGCTCCTACTCATGCTCCCCGGGGTTACTCGGCCCAGGACGAGGTTTTCACCTACGTCCCCGGATCGGCCGTTCCCTCCACTGAGTCTGCCTCCGGTGGTAGCTCCTCTCTCTAGCTCGGCCACTAGCCTGAATGCCATGGTTCCACCACAAGACCCTCACTTGGCCTGGTTCATGGAACAACACAAGGAAATGAAAGCGCGTATCGCGAGTTGACCGCTAAGAAATCCGCCTTCCGGCCTACGGACCGGACTCCATTGTTCCTCTGCCCCACAAAGTCGTGATGCCTAATCTGGATCTCTTTGATGGGGCCGCATGCCCGAAAACTCATCTCGGACACATATACCTTGGCGATGAAGGCCAAAGGGTGCACCAATCGCCAGCTAGGCGACTATTTCAGTCTATCCTTGAAGTCCAGTGCCTTAAAGTGGTTCTTTCGTTTGAAACCTGAAGCCAGGGCTACGTGGGACCAGATTACCAATGCCTTCATAGAAAAATACAAGGCCAACTTGGAATGGGAAACAAATAGGGTTGACCTACAAACAACAAAGGCAGCGGCGTCCCGATGAGAATGTTGGGGACTTCTACAAGCGGTGGAATCGAAACTTCAGCGAAATAGCCATCCCTCCTTCCGAAGAGGAACAAGCTGGACAACTTCCGGTCATGCTTGAAACCACATCCGAGAGCCTCCTCGGTCACTTCCCATACTCGGACTTACGGGTCATGGTTAACTTTGCGGCTAAGTTTGAAAAGGCCTACAATCAAGGCTCATCGCTGCGCTGCTTACAGATATCGAGCTCCTCCTTCAAACACGCCCACTGCTCCTGCCAAAGGCAAAGAAATGATTAACTATGCGGGACAAGAATGTAATAACACAACTCCTTTTGCTCCCGAGAAAACCAGCCGAGCCCGGACCACGAGTCATGAACCTCGAAAACTTTGGAATGCCTCTGAATGACATCTTTAGGGGCTGGTGAAGGAAGGCTTGCCGCGGCCTTTGGAGAATTTCCAACCCAGGAATCCGAATGCTCCCGTGGATACTACAAAGTATTGCGCTTTTCATCAAGCTCACGGACATCGGCCCGACAAGCTGCTTTACTCGAAAAAGGCAATCCAGTGATAGAGCAAGGAAAGTTGGAAGGCCCCGAGGGGCCTAATACGATAAAAATCCTGCCAAGGAACCATAATCGGGTGAATATGATTGAATGTGGAGAACCTTCGTACGACCGGGAAGATGCGGAAAATGATGAAGGTCCCCAAATACCCACGGTCAACTTTGTCGAGGATCCTGAATTCGGATTCCCCCTCAGCCTTGAGGATATTGAACGAATCAACCCATCTTGGTCTCATGTCAGAGACTCCTTGCAAGAATACGAGGCCCGCTATTTCTCGGATGAAGGGAAAACCGATACTGAAGAACTGGGGTTGTTCCGGTCAAAACATGAGAGGACCATTTACACAAGATGGTTAGAACAATCGAGAAGAATTGAACAAGAAAGCTTCCGGCGAGCGCCTGTACTAGGGCTTATCAGCAAAGAGGCGGAAGAGCACTTGGAGCTAGTACACTTCTGCAAACTGGCTATTGGAGAAGTCGAATACGATCCCAAAGGCAGTGAAACTGAAGAATCAGAGGAGGAAGAATCCTTCTACATTCTGCCTGGTGTCAAATATGTGCCACCCCCTCTCACTCTTCCCCCGCAGTTTCTGGGTGGAGAAGCCGAATCGCAATTACCACTTCCGGGAATGGGAGCATATGACAATTTCTGTGGCTGCACGCACCCATATTCCCCTAACGGGTTTGATCGGCGTTCCCTCTCCGCCGAAATCCCGGTAGTATGGGAAGAAGATTCCGATGACAGCGACGACGATGATGATGACGAGAGTGAAGAGTCAACCGAAGCCCCAGATCCGGAAATAATCTGGAACAATCATGCCGGAAATGAGCCCATGGGAGCCAGGCACAATGGTTGGTTGTCGGCAAGCGGCGACGAAGAAACTTCGGAAGACGAATATGAGACCGAGGACATGAAGGGCATGAAGTTTCCTGGTCCGAACACGTGGATGTCTTAGAATTCAACACTTGCCTACCATGCTTTGGGGAAAGGATTCTCGGACATCCGATCCGGGCGATAGTTGAAGATTTGCTAGAAAGAGGAAGTGACTCCCATTCTCCCAAATGAGAGAATAACCACAGTCAGATCAAATCCGCCAGAAAGCAAGGTAACGATCCTTATCGGGGTTACCCCGGAGAGGTCACCTTCCCCGAATGTATGTCAACTTTCGGAGAAGTCCTAGAAACTGGCATGATAACAGGATGCGCCTCCAACACAAAGTGCTATAATCATCTCCAACTCTGAATATTACAGAAAGGAACCAGAATGGCTGCACTATACCGGGGATGAGATCGAAAAACCCCCGAGCCCCGACAATAGCGACTCTTGTTGCATGATAACTATGAGCAAGGCAGACTACGGGAGCGAATCTGAGGACGCCCTAGCTATGTGGGCCATACAGGGGGCAACAACACAACCCCAGACCTAAAAGCCTGTGACTTGGGAAGCAGTTATAAGAGCCGCCCAGGAAGGGGCCAAGATGCGGCTCGGCCCCTCATTGTTGCTAGACTCCGTCGGGCGCCGGTGGTCAATAGCCAAAAGGGCTCCCGTTGACCTTAGCGGCATTGAAGAAATCCGGTCAAGAGACAGCCGAGGAGGAAGTTAACCTGTTGACCCGATCAGGACGAGATCTTCCAAGGGAATCCCAAGGCGAGATAAGAAGGCCGCGAGATCAAACACCGAAAGAAGATCGCCGCCCTATGCTAAGGCAGTGAAACTCCAGGACCCCGACAAAGAGGATCCCGTGCTCACCCGGTTGAAGCGGATACGAGCCGACATTTCCCTCTGGTCTCTACTCACTTCGTCCTATCCCCATAAGCTGAAGCTGGAAGAAAGCCTGGCTCGCACTCTAGTGCCTATTGATGCTACTCCCGATGACGTGGTACAGCTAATTGGAAACATCCATTACGGGAATATAATCACTTTCACAGATCTCGACCTCCCTCAATTTGGGGTTGATCATAACGAGCCTCTCTTCATCACAGTCCAATTGGATGAACGACGCCTTCCTCGGGTCCTGGTTGATAATGGGTCCGAAATGAACATTCTTCCGGCAAAGATCATGAGCCTGCTTGACATCAAGTCCACGGACTTAAAGCCTTCCTCCCTCACAGTCAAAGCTTACGACTCGACATCTCGAGCAGTCCTTGGAGTTGCTACCTTGGACCTCTGGTTTGGACAGAAATTGATACCTGTGGAATTCCAGGTTATTGACATCCCGATCACTTTTAATGCCTTATTGGGAAGACCTTGGGCGCATCGGAGTCAAGGGTCGCCTCAAGCCTCCACCGGTGCATGAAATTCGTCTCGAATGGGGACGACAACCATTTATGGGGATTTAGTCACCTGGAGGGCACGGATGCAGTGGAATACCTATTACGGAAATCAAACATGACGAGGAAGGCCTCATGCTAACGAGGCTTCACGGTCGAGCCTCAGGCCCAAGTTTGCAACATAGATCGACGATCACTCGGGATAAAATCCTCTCCGGTCTTGAAAATGATGAGAAAGATGAGCTATCTACCTGGCCTCGATGCAGGGAAGCACCAACAAGGAACTCACAAACTCATCGAGGTGAAAGGACGAAAACTCGCCACGGCACAGGATATGAGGCCTCCTCGGTGGACACTTTGCAAAAGGAAAAAGATTTGAAGGCTGCCACGGGAAGGGTCCCGGTCGACGACCCTAAATCTCTCCCTTCAGTCCTAATTTGGTGACTACTTCGTAAAGGGTCCCACACAACCGGGTAACATCGCAGAGCCCGCTCCTACGGAAGGGTGGGTGAAGCTACGAGAATAGCCTCAACAAGTTCGGGGGAGCCAAAGCTAACCCGGTCAGTAGAATGTTCTGGACCTACCCAAGATACAGGGGCTACCACTACCATAAAGAGCGAGTGCACTTTTTAAAGGCGTGCCAAGCCTAGTGGAGCAGGTTTGAAAAGCTCACACCCACAAATTCCTCTTGCCCGGGAAGGTCCGAAACACGAGTTTGAATTGGCCGTGCAGAAAGCCAAAGCCACGAAGTCTTTTCGGATGATTGGGATGGTCCGATTATGCAGCAGTTATTCGGGAAGAGATCCAGGTGCCGGACGATTGATTTCGGCTCGATCGAAAGAAATGGTAGCAATGATCGAGGAGGAGAACGAAAGCTTGAGACGACCCAGAGTCATGAGATCACTTGGCGATAATGCCGATAAAGAATCGGGGAAACTCTCTCGAGCCGTCCGCGACCAAAAAAGAAATGATCACCAAGCACGGATTGGTCCCCGTCCCTTTGAGTCAACCTAGGAAGAGTCCTCCGAGTCTCTCATTGTTAAGGTCGAGTCTCTAGTTTCGTCAGATGGCCTTACGCCTAAAAACTACGAGTTACGTAGCAAATCTTTGTACTTCCTTTTCATTCTCAATGAAATGACAAACTTTTCTGAGTATCCCTTGATTGCCACTTTAACTAATGATAAATCAATAATTAAAAAAAATTTAATAATTCATTAGATAAAGAAGCAGACACATTAAATAAAAAAAAAACAAACAAAAAAAAATCTTTAAGCGGAGTTGTCAGGAAAGAGGAAAATCGAGCCCAAGGCTGCCGAAGAGATTTTGACGAGTGTGAATTTGGGAGCTGCGGAAGAGCCTAAAGAGGCCTTGATTGGTAATCTCTTGAAAGGAACTGAAGAGAGGATGCCTTGCGAAATCCTACAAGATCCTCGACTCAAAGAAAGTTGCCCTCTTCATCAAAGAGAACATCATATGTAGATACGGGTTGCCGGCCGAAATCATCTCGAGATAATGGATCCCACTTCGAAGGGAATGCGACAGTGTGGCGAGAATTAGAATAACCCGTCACAAGTCATCTCCCTACAGGCCCTAAACCAACGGAGCCGTCGAGTCAGCAAACAAGACTTTGGAAAACATCATCCAGAAAATGGCTGTCCGAGGTCGAGACTGGCCCGAGAAGCTACACCTGGCACTCTGGGGCTACGAGACATCGGTCGAACGGCAAGCGGGAAACACCGTTTTCCCTCACATACGGAATGGAAGCCGTGATCCCAATCGAATTGGAAATCCCCTCGCTCCGTGTCTTTGTTGGAAAGCGAGATCAACGAGGTCGAATGGCTCCAGTCGCCATGATGAATTGGCCACTGCTAGATGAACAGCCGATTGAAGGCCATGGAACACATCCGAGCCTACCAAGGGAGAATGGCCAGAGCCTTCAACAAGAAAGTAAAGCATCGGGAGATCCGAGAAGGTGATCTCATCTTAAAAGAGAAGCCCCCGGTCCGTATCAACCCCCTCGACAAATGGGAGCTGTATGCAGGTCGGGCCATACGTCGTCAGAGGGATCTTCTCCGGAGGAGCCATGCAACTTGCAGATCTCGACGGAAATCCCTTTGTACACCCAGTGAATGGTGACAAGCTGCGCAGATACTACGCGTAAAACAAAAAAAAAAAGAAGTCAAAAAAAAAGAAACAAAGAAAAAAAAGAAGACAAAGAGTGCCAAAAGAGTAATACCCAACTAGGTTGAAAACCCGAAAAGGGCGGCCTAGGTAAAAAACAGGGTTGCACAAAAAAAAAAACAAAACAAAAAAACAAAAACAAAAAAAAAACAAAAACAAAATCGACCCGAGGTTGAACTACTGAAGGCACAAGAGCTCCTCAAAATGAGGGGAACGTGAGCGGCGGAAATGGTTCGGTCTAAAATACAAATAAATGTCATACTTTGACATCAATACACCGATGATGACCATGAAAGCGTCTCGAAAAACCACGAAGCAATTCAAATATTCATTACAAGTTAAAAACTTTTTGATGAGTCTAAGCCCGATTCATTCCTACAGCGCGGCAACTGCTAAAGGAAAACTAAGATACATAATCAAACTAATGTGTACGCCATGACAAGAAAGGGATACTCGAAAATCTCGGAGTCACTCCATGCCACTCGAGGCGGCCTCTCCCCTCTTCTTCCCCCTTGAGTCTTCTTTCGAGAACGGGAAAAATGTCGGTCTTCCTCCTACCAAGCTTCCGAGTATAGGAACAGGATCTATCAAACCGCTTCCTCTGCCGGGGCCTTAGTAGCCCTAGCGTCATCTCTCATCTCCCCGTAGCCTAGGCGGTAGCATAGGAGCTCTCCTCTCTGTCTCTTGACGTAAGCCTCATAGTCGGTCCACGGCGTCTCAGCTCTGTCATGAGGGTTGGCCCTCGCCTCGGCCCTCCTCCTCTCGAAGCAGTCAGGTCCTCCGCACCCACAATGGCCTCACGCCGCCTCAAAATAGCCATCCGAGTCTCCCCCAAATGCCTCTCGTACCAATCCAGGTACCAAGTGGTCGGGAACACCGGCCTCGGACGCTGAGGATAACAGGAGGAAAGACGTCATACCTCCATGCTCGGGAAAGAAAGAAAACACCGAAGGATCATCTATAGAAACAGGAGCCACCACCACGGTGGCTATATCATCAAAGTCCTCGAAAGGAATCTTGCTCCAAGCCGAGCTGTCTCGAGAACCAGGACGGAATATAGAAGGCTGATTGAGAAAGCCCGGAAGCATGACCACATGGGGCCCGTCTGGAAGCACTCTGCGAGTCTCCACCCGCCAACAAGGCAGCCGACCATCGATATCTTACATCGGCGACCGGCCATCCAACGCTCCCATGAGCCACGATCATAAATCCCACGGCAACCCCCCTCTGGCGAATGTCCAAGGCTTGATCATATCGAAGTTTCCCGAAGAACCCCCAAGCGCTCCATCGGCCCACGGGGTCAAGAGGAACGGGTGCCCCCGTGCATATACCGCTTCCGTGCTTGACCCTATCGAGAGCATGGTGTCTCCCCCGGGATCGGAGGTACAACATCTACGCCTGTGCGACAATGAACGACTACATCCGGCGAGACGATGGCGGATCCCAAAAGAATAGACCATGAACAAGGTCCCGAACATGCAAAGTGCAAAGGCATCCCAATAGGCATCGTCGAGCAAGCCTAAGCCCCTAAATCTATCGGGAGACTGGAAATATCAAAATGATCGGGACCACGGATCATACTTGTGCTTCCTCCGGGGGGAAAGATGAAGGAGGATGCACAATTCGTCAACAAAAGAAGCCCCTCAAGGGCAAGGAAACCGCTATCTCTTCCACCTCCGGACCACCAAGCAAGGCCCCGAAATTCTTCGACGGTTGGGACCATCTCGTTGTAAGAAAGGCAAAAGACATGCCTTCTAGTGTCCCAAAATGAGGAAGAAGCCCTCAAAAGATCCGTAGTACTGGAATCAATTCCTTGAGAGACCATAAGCACTTCACCTTATACCTTTCTTCAAAGAAGGACCTCCTCTCATGCATAATCTCCCTGGGACCAATCCTTTGGGAATTTGTTGAAGAATGACATTTGGGATTCTTGGGACAATTTTGATGGAGCTTTTCTAAGGTTTTCCATGGATTTTCTCTCTTTCTCCCGAAAATGGCTGTTTGGGTTTGGAGGTTGAAGAGGATATTTGAATTTGAAATAAAGTGAGACCGGATCTCGGAAGCAAATTAAAGGACAATGTCGGATGCGTCCCTATCCGCGCGGATATGTTTGCTTTCCATTTAAGAAAAATCTGCACACTTGATCCCCAGTTTGCTACACCAAAAGAGGAATATTCCGTCCCGGTTGCTCGGAACCTGTGCAAAAACCTCCCCAAACCAGTCCATATACCAAACACTAACACCCTTGCCAAAAAAAAAAAAACCAAGGCTTATGCAACATTGCATTTATACTGCATTGCATCCATAAAAGAATAAAATCCTAAATTATTACATTCCAAAAATAAAGGGAGTGTGCAAAAAAAAAAAAAAAATAGGTAACAATAATCCTAAATTATTACATCAAAAAAAAAGAAGAAAAAAAATGTGCATAAGCTGTACAAATCTCAATCCCAGTCGTAAATCTCAAAATCTCAGAAAATCAGGGGGGGTAATCAATCAGAATCCCTAGCGCCCGACGTACGTCCGGTCCCTCTTGCGACTCGGGCCTGCCTCCTCGGGAGCCACAGAAGATCTCGGGCTCGAGAATCGTCCTCGTCTCCGGAAAGAGGCTCGTCGGGACCAACCAGGCACGCTACGATAGGGCAAGACGAGATCTGCGAAAAATCATATCCGAAGGTGAAGGCGTCGGATTCTGGATGTACGAAGACGACCCACCATGCCGCCAAACGTGTCCCCGCCCGTGTGGATCCCAGAGAATGACGTGATCCGAGCGGCACCTTGCGCGGGGATCGATGAGAGGAGACGAGAGGAGTCTCTGAAGAAGTCCACTGAACGAATAGGGAAGCCTCCCGCCCGACGGGCGCCGGCCGTGGTCGCCTCGCTCTAGCACGAGGAGCCCCGCAAGACGACCATCCTCTGATGAATCTCTTAGCTCCAATCACTTGGTTCGTCGGCTTCTCGACGACCACCTCCGAAAACCGCACAAAAGCAAAAGCGTCGAAACATGGGCTTGAAGACGAGAAATGATGACAGGAAAGAAAAGAAAAGACAAAAGTAAAAAAAAAAAAAAAAAAAAGAAGAGAAGCCATACCTTTCATACCACCGGACGAGGCCGGAAAAGCTCGTGGAAGCCGCTCAGTGAGGATCTGCACCCTCAACCAGGACCCCATCCCCGGATATATGAAAAATCCGTCCGAGGGTATCGCGGGATCCCAAGCCCTCTCTATCCGTAACCCGGGGCATCCTCGGCCTCCTAAAAACAAATACGGGTACGGCTCAATCGCCACAAATGCCGAGAAGTGCTTTGGCCGGCTCAGTAATCATCCCAGTCGCGAATCCGTCACTCGGAGTGCATCATATCGGCGGGAGGCTCCACCGGTGTCCTCAAAGGCAAGTTCACGCCATGCCGGCGCATCACCCTCTCTCCCGGATAATAGGCATCCACCAGAGTCGAGACCTCTCGAATCCTCCACCGCACAAATGCGGTCGAAATCTCGGCGCCCTTCGGGTGCGCCACCTCGAAACGATCCCGGGGATAAAATATCATCCTCTCATCCGTCTCACCCTCCGTCAAAGGAAGGCAATCCGCATATTCGAGAGTCGTACGCCCCGGAGCTTATCTTCTCCCGGGCATGCTTGGACCAAGAGCGCATGGCCGGATACGCCCGGCGTACTCTGCCGGCCGTCGCCACATCGTGACATGGAAAAACTCCAACGCCCGTACTGCGAAAGGTAAAAATCAAATCAATCCGGTGCAAAAGAAAAGTGTGTGCTCAAGAAAAAAAGGGAAAGCAAAAAGAGAGCTTATACCTCCGGGGCAAACTCAAAGGCAAGACAAGGAGCTCACGGCCTTCCAATTTGTACCTATCAAGAGCAAAGTAAAGCTCACGCCGGCCTCAGCTTCTCCTCGGGGAGACGTCTCCAGCCATCTCCATGTCCTCCAAGGACCTCGGCAAGGCAAACAACTCGCCGTCCCTCGGCGTGTCCAAAGAGGGTGCTCGAAAAAGCAAACCATAAGAAGGCCACGGCAATCCGATCGGCGCCTATCCTCTCCTCCCCACCTCGTAGCTCACAATGGTCTCCACAATCTTCCCGTAGACCACCGCATACTCCATCCCCATCCCCTTTTGGGAATAGGGAAAATCCCGAAGAGCTCAGATCCGCATCGCCGTAGCCATCCCGCCACTCAATGCTGCGTCCATTGAAGGACAAACCCGTGATCGCAAAGCATAGTCGAAGGCGTAACCGTAGCCTCGCCCCAAAAGAAGTGAAACGTGTGGGTCGCATCCCACCAATGCTTTGCGCCAAAGCAAACATCGTGCCCTTGCTCTTAGGGAACTTGACCAATCCCTTCAAGCACTCAACAAACTCCCAAAGCCCGGTCTCAACAACAACTGTCTCGGACTCGGCAAAGCTCCTCGGCCCGCATTCGGAAGCCGGTCCCACAAGTCAACTACGAGACTCCACCGATCCTCGAGTCTTCATCTTGTTCATTTGCCCAAGTAACGTAGTTGTTTCCACCCTGCAATAAAACAAAAAAAAAAAAAGAGAAAATGTCAAAAAAAAATTGCATTTGCATTTGCACAAAAAAAAAAAAGCATACATATGCATCATGAAATTTCAAAGAAAATTCGACAGCATAACAGCATACAATGAGCATAGCCCCATTTTTCTCGCACAAAAAAGACAGTTTTCAGCAAATCCCAATCAACATTCATGAAAAAAAAAATCTTTCATACAAAGAGTCAACGGAAGTAAAAACTCCGTCCCATTTTCTATAAAAAAAATAATGCATACAAGTCATTCATTCAATCAAAGGGGAACGAAAAATCCGTCCCACTTTTCATAGAAAATCACACTCTAAAAAAAAAAGTGCATTCGTAACATGCATATCATCCGTCATTTCAAAAAAAATCCTACATTCAACATTCATACAAGGAGTCAACGGAAGCAAAAACTCCGTCCCATTTTCATAAAATAACATGCATACATTCATCGGAAAAAAAAAATGCATTCCTACGGGAGTAAAAACTCCGTCCCGTTTTCATAAAATAACATGCATTCAATCAACGGGAGGAAAAATCCGTCCCACTTTTCAAAAAAAAAAAAAAAAAAAAAAAAATCATACATTCATATCATCATCTCATGTTGGCAAAATGCCAATTCTTTTTCCCAAACAAAATGCACATTTTGGGTTACTCATAACATGCAAAGCATCAAAATCAAGATTCAAAGCCAAGAACATCAATCATTCGAATTTTCAAAAAAAAAATTCAAAAATCACCCAAAATTCAATTTCAAGCAAGAAATCAACAAAGGGAATGAAAAGATTCGAAGTATACCGTTCGGAGACTCGGATCAGAAGCCCAATGTTGCCAAGCATCGGGGTAGGGCTCCTCCGCAATCGATTGCGAAAGAGTATAGTGCCTCCTCATCCGGACGAGCTCCAATCGTCTCTCCGCTACCGAGCCACGTCCTTGGCCTTGAAAAACACCTTCCCCGTGTTCCATTGCTTGAAAATCGAAGAAAATCGGAAGAATTTTGGAGTTCCTAGGCTATCAATGGCGGTTTTGAGCGATTTTCTCTCTCTCTCTCGTAATTTTCTGTAAAAACAGACTGGGGAAGAAGAAGGGGGCGGCCCCTCATTTAAAACCCTCTGAACACGCTCCTATCCACGCGAATAGGATTGTCAGGGTCAAAATGACCCTTTTGCCCTTTAAAAATCTGGGACTCTGCAGTTCAGTCCCCAACTTGACAGAGTTAACCAAAGTTAACCAAAGTCAGCCCCTTGTCAAGAAAATCATTCCCCGGCAGTCAAACGTAAGACCGATCTCCCCGAGAAAGATAACGAGATCACGTATCTTTCATCAAAATCACAAACGGCAGTCAAACGTAAGACCGATCTCCCCGAGAAAGATAACGAGATCCCGTATCTTTCATCAAAATTACCAACGGCAGTCAAACGTAAGACCGACTTTCCCCGAGAAAGATAACGAGATCTCGTATCTTTCATCAAAATCATCAAACGGCAGTCAAACGTAAGACCGATCTCCCTGAGAAAGATAACGAGATCTCGTATCTTTCATCAAAATCATTCCCCGGCAGTTAAACGTAAGACCGATTTCCCTGAGAAAGATAACGAGATCCCGTATCTTTCATCAAAATCATCAAACGGCAGTCAAACGTAAGACCGATCTCCCTGAGAAAGATAATGAGATCTCGTATCTTTCATCAAAATCATTCCCCGACAGTCAAACGTAAGACCGATCTCCTTGAGAAAGATAACGAGATCTCGTATCTTTCATCAAAATCATTCCCCGGCAGTCAAACGTAAGACCGATCTCCCTGAGAAAGATAACGAGATCCCGTATCTTTCATCAAAATCTTCCCCGGCAGTCAAACGTAAGACCAATTTCCCAGACGAATACGTCTGATTTTCCCCAGCAAAGTTAACGGAATCCCAAAAGCCAACGAAATCTCGAGAAGATCTCGAACTACGAAAGGGCTTGATTCCCCGCTAGGGATACGTAGGTAGCCTATCATTAGGTCCAGCCCCCCGACCAAAACGGTCACCCTCTCCTTCGGCAGCAGACAAAGTCCATCGAAAGGCCATTTCACAATCAAGATTCGAGGCGCCTAAAACGCCATTTCAAATCAAGGTCTGAGGCACCTAAAAAGCCATCATCTCCAAGGTTCGAGGCACCTAAAACGCCATCATCAAGGTCCGAGGCACCTAAAACGCCATCTCCAAGGTCCGAGGCACCTAAAACGCCATCTCCAAGGTTCGAGGCACCTAAAACGCCATCATCAAGGTCCGAGGCACCTAAAACGCCATCTCCAAGGTTCGAGGCACCTAAAACGCCATCTCCAAGGTCCGAGGCACCTAAAACGCCATCTCCAAGGTTCGAGGCACCTAAGACGCTATCACTAGGAAAGCGATAAATCGCAATCATCCCCAGCTGAGCGGATAGCCATCAGACCGAAAATGGTCATTCCTATCCCCAGCAGAGCGGATAGCCATCAGATCGAAAATGGTCATTTCCTATCCCCAGCAGAGCGGATAGCCATCAGACCGAAAATGGTCATCTCTTATCCCCAGCAGAGTTTCTCTCCAGCAACCGGTGCGAACTCGCTCATCAGGTTCGAGGCACCTAAAACGCCATCATCTCCAGGGTCAAAGACCCGAACTACGACTGGCTTGATTCCTCTTAAGGATACGTAGGTAGCCTATTAATTAGGTTCAGCCACCCGATCACTCGATCATCCTGCCAAATATGGAGCCTTACTCTTATCGACGACCCCGCTTCCTTCGAAAGCGCCGTCGCCGAGGGGCTACTGTAAGTGCTCCAATTTGAGCTTGTTAGAATTTTCGTTAGAAAATTAACGAAAGTTATAACATTTCTAACAATTCCTAACATTCCTAACATTTCTAACCAAGTAAGGGTAGATTAGGGATTGCCAAAAAAGGATAAACCAAGGAAAGGAATCAAAAAAGCAAAAGAAATAAGAAAAACCAAAAATAGAAATGGCTGGAACATAATCTGGCTGTTTAATTTGAATTTTAAAAAAGATTATTCCTTGTGTCCAAAGCCTGAACCAGCATTTAATGAACAGTGCACGCGACTGATCCCATCCGCGCGGAGATCTTTGACAATTTCAGAGGGCTATAAATTGAGCCCTCCAGTCACAAAAATAAGAGGAACAAGAGCACAATTCACAGTATTTGGCGAATATACTCGAGAAAACAGTGAGAATTCTATAAGAATTGTCACCTTTTTCTCTTGAATCTTCCCAACTTTCACTCACTCAAATCAAACTCACTCACCATCATATTCAAAGCCTCAAACACTCATACATTCAAGCCAAAGCCCCAAAATACAAAGAAGATAGGTATAACCTCCCTCTTCTTACCCTAAATCTCTCATCCATGCATGCATCTTCAAACTACAAAATGTAGTTTGTTCATTTTCTTACTCTAGATCCAAGAGGATCACCATGGAAGTTCATCTCCATGGATGATCCTCTACAAGGATCAACATTTTCTTCAATGTGTTCTTATTTTCTTGCAAATGCATCTTCAAAACCCTAAAAACCATTTTCAAGCATCAAATCTCATTTTCAAAGGATAAAATTCCCCTTCCCAAGCAAATGAAATGTTTAGTCCTAATGTACCCCAAGGATGGTTTGGTATAGTTGATTCACCACAAAAATGTCAAGTGATCACTAACCAAAACTTAGGGAAATGGGGACAAGCATGGATGCAAAACCCCCCTTTAAATCATATTTTCTTTCTTGAGAAGTTGCTGTCCAGTAGCAATTTTCCAAGATCCCAGTCCATTGTCTTAATTTTTGGACACAGATAAACTTGGAATTTGGTGTTTATTACAAAACACTTTTTGTAGCCAACATCCAGAGCTTTCCAGAAATATTTTTACTTTATTTTTTGGGTGAGTAAAACTCTCTTTTTCAAATTTTCTTTTAGAGGCTAGTTCATCAGCTTCTGGAAATCCAGATTGCATATCTGAGATTTCCAGAAGGTTTTGACCCCTCAAATCTTCTCCAAAATGGAAAATTCCTTCGCACAAATCTTATTTAAGGTGTCTGGAACAACTTTCATTCTATGAGTTTATCCAGATTATGAAGTTTTAAGACCCTTGAATACATTTCAAAATCAAAGGTCCACTGCCTTTTTCATTCTGGCAGAAGTGACTCTCAACTTCAAAAGGTCTTTTGAGTACCAAATCTCAATCCAAAAATCTTCCAAAAAATCATGGGATCAGTTTAAAGTCTTAAAAAGATATCCCAATTTTTACTTTTCTGAGTTTCAAATTATTTTGTCCAAAATACACACACACACACACACACAAATGATTTTCAGCTTGGAAGACTCGTTTTACGAGGCATTCCGGGTGCACACTAACGTCCTTCCCGGCGTGTAACATGACCTCCGAACCCAAATCTCTAATCTCGGGCATTTTTCAAAGTTTTGGCCCTTAAAACAAAAATGGCGTGGCGACTCCGTTCTTTTTCGATTGGTTTTCAAAGAAACAAAAATTTCAAAGCAAAACCCTTTCGGAAAAATCTTAGGCGGGCACATCATCACACTTTGTGGTGGTATT
This sequence comes from Adenophora triphylla var. japonica, assembly GCA_022495995.1. Classification (NCBI taxonomy): domain Eukaryota; kingdom Viridiplantae; phylum Streptophyta; class Magnoliopsida; order Asterales; family Campanulaceae; genus Adenophora; species Adenophora triphylla. Next base: position 230,510 of record JAFEMH010002299.1, on the reverse strand, counting down.
CATAGACGACATTCTGGTTTATTCTAAGTCCCGGGAGGAGCATGAGAATCATTTGACGATTGTCTTGTCAGTTCTTCGTGAGAAGCAGTTGTACGCCAAGTTCAGCAAGTGCGAGTTTTGGCTTGAGCGGATTTCTTTCTTGGGGCATGTAGTGTCGAGTTCGGGAATTTCCGTGGATCCTTCAAAAATTGAAGCCGTGGTTAATTGGAAGCAACCTTCGACTGTGACTGAGGTTCGTAGTTTTCTTGGTTTGGCGGGGTATTATCGAAGGTTCATTGAAGGGTTTTCTCGAATTGCGACTCCGTTGACAAGGTTGACTCGGAAAGATGTATCATTTGTATGGGATTCCAAGTGTGAAGCAAGTTTCAATGAGTTGAAGAAGAGGTTGACAACGGCTCCTATTCTTACCCTCCCGGATGGTTGTGAGAATTTTGTTATCTATAGTGATGCCTCGAAGGCGGGATTGGGATGTGTACTAATGCAAAATGGGAAAGTGATTGCGTATGCCTCTAGGAAGTTATCACCGGCGGAACAGAATTACCCTACTCATGACATGGAATTGGCGGCGATTGTGTTTGCGTTGCATAAATGGAAGCATTACCTTTATGGGGCGAAATTTGAGATATTCACCGACCATAAGAGTTTGAAATATTTGTTTACCCAAAAGGAGTTGAATAACCGACAAAGGAGATGGCTAGAGTTCTTGAAGGATTTTGATTGTGTAATTTCTTATCATCCGGGGAAGGCCAACGTTGTGGCGGATGCGATTAGCCGAAAGGCTTATGTGACAACTTTGAGTACCCAAGAGTTGAGGAGTGAAGTATTACTTGCGAATGTACGAGCCGTTCCTACATTGTATGGAGATTAAAAGGAAGCTCAACAAAGTGATCCGAAGTTAAAGAAAATTTTGGGACAAGTGCAAGATGGGAAAGCCGGGGAATTTGCGTTGAATAGAAATGGGATTTTAACCTTCCAAGGGAGAATTTGCGTTCCTTCATCACCGAAAATCAAGAGGCGTGTTTTAGAGGATGGTCATAAGTCCAAGTTTGCGATTCATCCAGGTAGTACCAAAATGTATCAAGACTTGAAGCGTGGGTATTGGCGGAATGGAATGAAAAGGGAAATTGCGGATTATGTCTCTAGGTGTTTAACTTGTCAACAAATCAAGGCCGAACATCAGAGACCGGCGGGATTACTTCAACCATTGGATATTCCGAAATGGAAATGGGAAGGGATCTCGATGGATTTTGTTTCAGGTTTGCCTCTTACCGCGAAGAAGATGGATGCTATTTGGGTTATTGTGGATAGATTGACAAAGTCGGCTCATTTTCTTCCGGTGTCAACCAAGTTCTCGATGGAGAAGTTAGCCCAGTTGTATATGAAGGAGATTGTTTGACTTCACGGGGTTCCGGTTAGCATTGTTTTCGACAGAGATCCGAGATTCACTTCTAGATTTTGGAGAGCATTGCATGAAGCCTTGGGTTCTAAATTATGTTTTAGTACTTCGTTTCATCCTCAAACCGACGGTCAGTCCGAGAGAACCATTCAGATACTTGAGGATATGTTACGGGCTTGTGTGATGGATTTTCAATTGTCGTGGGAAGATCATCTACCGTTAGTTGAGTTTGCTTACAACAACAGTTATCAGTCTAGTATCGAGATGGCTCCGTATGAGGCGTTGTATGGTAGAAAGTGTAGATCTCCGATGTGTTGGGACGAGGTTGGTGAAGCAAGGCTTTGGGGCCCGGATTTGGTTCGAGATTCTACGGAGAAGATCAAGGTGATTCGTGATAGATTGAAGACGGCTCAGAGTAGACAGAAAAGTTACGCCGACAATAGAAGACGGGACTTATCTTTTCAGGTGGGTGACTTCGTGTTCTTGAAGGTCTCTCCGAGGACGGGAATTAAAAGGTTTGGTAATAAGGGTAAATTGGCTCTGAGGTTCGTTGGTCCGTTTGAGATTCTAGAGAAGATTGGGGATTTGGCTTACCGGTTGGCGTTACCTCCTTCTTTTTCTTTGCTTCATGATGTGTTTCATGTTTCTATGTTGAGGAAATATTGTCATGACCCCTCTCATATTTTGAGCTCTCCCCCCGATGAGATTCAAGCGGATATGTCGTACGTTGAAGAACCATTGAGAGTCTTGGAGTTCCAAGTAAAGGAGTTGAGGACTAAGAGCATTCCGATAGTGAAAATCCTATGGAAGAATCATACCGTTGAGGAAGCAACGTGGGAGTTAGAGTCGAAAATGAGAATGAAATACCCTTGGTTGTTTGAGCATTCAAGTAAGTCTTTTTAAAATTCGGGACAAATTTCTTTAAGGGGGAGTGAGTGTAACGACCCTAACCCTAGACACTATTTTAGTATCATATTATATGCTTTTAATATTATGGTTAACTTTATGTGCTCATTTTATGTCTTTGATTTCTTATGTTAAGATGAGATGGTTGGAAAATAAATTTAAAAACCTTAGAATTGCAAGGGAAATAAAATAAAGCATTTTGGGGGAAGTATAATAATAGAAAATGGATAAAATATGAAATGAGGTTAAGGTGTGTGGGGTAAAGAATTTGAGTAGGGGGTTTAGTTTTACTACTTTAGAATTTGGAAGGATTTAATTGTAAAAGGTGGAAAGTTATCAATTAAGGAAGCATGGGGGGCCATACTTTCTCCCCTTATTTTCCTCACCCTTTCCTTGACCTCCCCATCTTCTCCTCATCATCATCTCATTTTCTTCATCCTCCTTAATCTTTATTTCTCCATGGAAACTCTTGCATGAGCCCTTCTCTTCCAAAATTATTAGCAAGTTCAATCCTTCTCCATTTGGCAATCCAATTGTACTTTTGTGTTCGGGGTAACTAGGAGAGCACATCAAGCTAAGAAGATCCTTATTCCATCCTATATTTGCTAAAGTAAGTTATTATGATTTCCCTTCAATGTTGAGCATATGAATTTAAATAATATGTAAATGTGCTATAAACTAGTTTTGGGACTTGATTGTGTTGTTTCTTGGCTTTGGAAATGATTAGAAAAGCATAATGTTGATGAACATGAAAAGAGTAATGAAATAGTTGATCAACTTTGGGATTGAAGGTGATAGAGGGTTTTAAAGCATGGATTGAGTATTGATATGTGTTCAATATGGTATATAAACTGGTTTTGGTTAGTTTGGTGCAGCTAGATGAAGCAAAAATGGGGTTTTGTGGTTTTGGGTTGCAGCTGATGGAAACATCAGCAACAATTCTGGGCATTGGCACGACTAGTGCACGGGAGCACTAGTGGTGCAAATGAGCACTAGTGGTGCAAATGAGCACGAGTGGTGCAAATGAGCACGAGTGGTGCACTGGAGCACGACTCGTGCACTTGAACACGAGTCGTGACCTTCAATTTTCAGTCGTGATCCCTAGTCATGAGAAACCAAATAGTCGTGCATAGGGGTTGGGAACGACTCGTGCACTAGAGCACGAGTTGTGCCCATGACAATTTCAGAGTATGAATTTCAAGTTCATTGAAACCTAAACAATTTAAGTGGGAATTGATTCTTCTTTAACTATAATCCTAGAGCAACATTAGAACTTTGAAAGAGCGTTTTAAATAGACCAAAAAGGTAATGGGAAGGTCCTTAAATATTGTTTTGAAAAGGGTTGAATACCATTGAAAAATGTTAACCAAAGTCATAAAAACTTGGTATTTGATTGTGGAACTTGAAAGAAGGTTATATAATGTTAAATTGTGAATGCGTAGAGCTATTTAATTGTGATTGTACCTCTATGTGGTTGCCCCCGAATGGTTATATGATAAAATGGTGCGTGAAATATTTGTTGCACGGCATCATGGAATTGATTATGAGCATCTATGCCATACATGGATTATGATTGAATCAATAGTGTATATATATATATATATATATGTGACACTATTTGAAAGATTGAACATGAGTATATTTTACCATGTGGCTATATTGCTTATCCCTTTTGTGGATTTTATTTCAAGTAACTATATGTGCTTGAATTTATGTTAATTAGCTGATGATTGGGGGTATAGCATAATACGATCAATTATGGAAGTGTGACCTAATATGATCGGATTATGTTATACCTGTGACCGTCCCCTCCTGTGGCCACAGGTCGGGGTTATAGCATCTGTATTGAGCCAAAAGCCTTACAGAGTTGCTACTATCTTATATGGTTCCCTGAAAAACGGGTCTTATAAGATGTGAGTATTGCTTAAGCAGCTCACCTAAGATTGGGGTATTATTCCCCAATGTTGTACGACTATTGTTCAGACGGGAAAAGGTAAACCGAGGTAATGTAAAGTGTTTACAGCTTTTCCAATGTGTTATATGCAACTTGTTATGTGTTGCATCTTATTTGGTATATTGCTGCATTCATAATAGCTTGCTGAGATTTATTCTCACCCCTCTCCATTTAATGTTTTTAGATCCCGAGACAGGCGGACCAGCCAAGTAAGGGCGGAGAGGAGTTTGGAAGTGATATTTTGGGGATTATCGGGGTATGTATAGGTTGGCGTAGAAAGTGTATTTTGGTATAATTCCTTTATGGAGTTGTATATATAAGCTTTAATTTCTACGTTATAACCGAAATATTTTGTAACTAAAACAGTTTGTTACTTTCAAAGTTGTTCAACTCTTACTCCAATGTGGAGAGGAGTGGAGTTATTTTGAAATGGTTATGTTAAGTATGTTTAAGTTTGTAAGTTAAATCAAAGTTTTCAAAGTTTAGGTGATTTAAGTTAGTATGGGAATGCTCCAACTCGGGACACGTGTTAGGTTCCGGGTCGGGGTCCTCACATAACTGTTAAAAGACTTGTAGCGTCACTGTGGGGGGAATTAACCCCAAGTCCATTCCTATTAATGACATCCCGAAAGGACAAGGATAAGCATATGACTTTTAATGATTCTTACGCGTTGAAAACTTGAGCGGGGTAATACGGGTTACCTTTAAGAAATCACCTATGTGAGAGAGAAGTGGGGCCGCTTTGAGGAGAATTGTGTGAGGCTCAATTCTTAGAACCTCTCACAGAACCAGGAAAAATGTTCAGGGCCATGAATGAACATAGCTATGAGAATTGAACTATGTGTTGGAAATGGATAACGGAAAGTTAAGTTTAACTTAACGTTGATCTAGTTTCTAACGGAAGTTCGTTATGTGTTAACGGAACTAGTTACAAATTATATTCTACATTTGTTGTAGATTATTATACTTATTTAATGTCTCTAAAACCATTTAGGGTGAATGAGAATTAATGACAAGTGTTTTTTAACTTAACGGAAGTTAAATAAAGGGTTAAAGTTAACTTGGGTTGACTTGGACTGATCCAAATTAGTTTTGGGTCACAACTGTTCTCAAAAGGTTTTCGTGACCTTTCAGTTCTGGGCTTCAGCGCGGTCGCGCTCCAGCCTAGAGCGGCCGCGCTGATTTTAAGTAAATCATGGCTTGGTCTCGGGATGCCAGCGCGGTCGTGCTCAAGGCAAGAGCGGCCGCGCTCGTGCTCAGATTTTGAACAGGTTTGGCACCTCTTGGAGTGAACAGCCATGAACCCTTTAACTTCTTTTAAATAGTTTCCCTCCGAATTTCAATTATAACATACAGTCATTCTGAGCCTTTTACCCTCTAGAGAGATAAATTAACATACCCAAATCATTGCATATTGTTGCATTCAATCTTTCAAGTCCAAAGTTCTAAAACCTTTGTTGTTCGTTAGATTAGTATATTGGAGTGCTCCTTATAACTAATAGTAAGTCGTTTTATCTTACTAGAGTTTTGTCATACAACCGTAAGCACCAGTGCGGGACAAATAACTCTTACGGAGATTGTATTAAATACAAGACTCGACTTGAATTCTTTTGTTTTTCAATCTCCGTTACTTTTGCTGTCAGTTTTACTGTTAAGTCTTAAAGAAGCCATAGCAATTGTCCAACAATCGTAAGAGTTATTTGACGCTTCTTCAAGATTATCAAGAGATGGCAAACGAGAAAGACACCACTTCATCTAGTCAAGGGAATGTGACGCCTCCATCACAAGGTGATACTACATTCAACAATGTTGCTCCGCTCCTACAACTCATCACATCGGTCATGGTGAGAAACCCGCGAAATTCACTGGTGTGGATTTCAAGAGATGGCAACAGAAGATGCTCTTCTACTTGACCACCCTAAGCTTGCACCGCTTCTTAAAGGAAGATCCTCCGGCGGTAGAAAAAGGTGATCCGGACCCCCAAAGGCAAATGGCAAAGGAGGCTTGGGCTCACGGTAATTTTCTATGTAAAAACTATATCTTGAATGGACTTGACGATGCACTATACAATGTGTATAGTACAGTCGAGTTAGCCAAGGCGTTGTGGGACACCTTGGAAAGGAAGTACAAGATCGAGGATGCCGGGTCAAAGAAATTTGTCGTCGGTAAGTATCTTGACTTTATGATGGTCGATTCCAAATCGGTAACAACTAAAGTAGATGAATTCCAAATCATTCTACATGGGCTTGATGCCGAGGGGATGATCATGAATGATCCATTCAAGGTGGCTTCTATCATTGAAAAGTTGCCTCCTTCGTGGAAGGACTTCAAGAACTATCTCAAGCATAAACGCAAGGAGATGTCCTTAGAAGACATTGTTGTTCGTCTTCAAATAGAAGAGAACAATAGAATGAATGAGGCCAAAGTTGCTAAAGGCAAGATGGAGGCAAAGGTCAATCTCGCCGAGGCTAGCACGAGTGGCACAAAGAGAAAGCATTCCGAAAATACCGGGAATGCTAAGAAAGGGAAGAAGAAGACCTCTAAAAGGTTCAAGGGGTCGTGCTATAATTGTGGCAAACCGGGCCACTTGTCAAGGGATTGTCGTCTCCCGAAGAAAGAGGCGAACAATGTTGACCACATGGACCTAGACTTTGCAGCGGTTGTCTTTGAAGCCAACGTTGCAAATTTGGAGGAGAACCCTAAAGCATGGTGGATAGATACCGGTGCTACCCGCCATATTTGTGGTAACAAGGAAAGTTTCTCCTCCTATACTCCCATTTCCGGAAGAAAGCTCTACATGGGAAATTCTGCGACCTCCAATGTTCAAGGCATTGGAAACGTGATTTTGAAGATGACTTCCGGAAAAGAAGTAACCTTGTTGGATGTGCTGCATGTTCCAGACATCCGTAAAAATTTGGTGTCCGGCGCTTTGCTTAGTAAGGCCGGTTTTAGACTAGTATTCGAATCCGACAAATTTGTACTAACCAAGAATGGTTTGTTTCTTGGAAAAGGTTACCTCGAGGAGGGCCTTTTTAAAATGAATGTAATGACTGTGATCCGCCAAGGTGCGATGAATAAAAGTTGTGTTCCTTATGTTTACTTGTCGGAAAGTTCTAATTTATGGCATGATAGATTAGGACATGTAAACCTCGACACCATTAAGAAATTAGCGAGACAAGATTTAATCCAAATGACTAAATCCGACTCGACTAATAGGTGCGAAGTTTGTGTTGAGGCAAAAATGACAAAGTCGCCATTTAATGCGATACAAAGAGACACAACTCCTCTCGAGTTAATTCACACCGACATATGTGATTTAAAACTAGTGCAAACTCGAGGAGGTAAAAAGTACTTCATTACATTTATAGATGATTGCACTAAGTATTGCTATGTCTATCTCTTAAGAAGTAAGGATGAAGCCTTAGGGGCTTTTGAGACTTATAAGAAAGAAGTTGAGAATCAACTTAACTTGAAAATTAAGAAAATTAGAAGCGATAGAGGTGGAGAATATGAAGCACCGTTTGAAGGATTATGTTGGGAATCCGGCATAATTCATCAAACAACGGCTCCATATACCCTCAATCTAATGGAGTTGCCGAACGCAAAACCGTACTCTCAAAGAGATGATGAACGCGCTTTTGATCAGTTCGGGCTTGCACTCCGACAACTTGTGGGGGAAGCAATACTCACTTCTAATTATGTTCTTAATAAAATACCCAAGAAAGGTATTGATAAAACGCCCTATGAATTATGGCATAACCGTAGGCCATGTTTTAAATACCTTAAAGTGTGGGGGTGTTTGGCAAAGGTTGAAGTACCTAAGCCTAAACAAGTCAAGATTGGTCCAAAGACCATTGACTGTGCTTTTATTGGATATGCCAATAATAGTAGTGCCTATCGGTTTATAGTGCATAAATCGGACATTCCGGATATGCACGTAGGAACTACTATAGAATCAAGGAATGCGGTATTCTTTGAAAACATTTTTCCGGTTAAGGACGGGGAAAGATGTAGGTTCTAATAAGAGAACACATGAGTCTACATCCGGTCCTTCTCAAATAGAAGATGAAGAACCGAGACGTAGCAAAAGGGCAAGAGTGAAAAAGACTTTTGGTCCTGATTTTCTATCTTACATGTTAGAAAACGAACCATCAACTGTTAAAGAAGCTTTGTCCGGTCCGGATAGTTCGTTCGAAGGAAGCTATTAACAGTGAAATAGAATCCATAATGCTCAACAATACTTGGGAATTAGTTGATCTCCCTCCAGTTGCAAACCATTAGGTTGCAAATGGATCCTTAAACGGAAGTATAAGGCGGATGGATCTATCGAAAAGTACAAAGCTAGGCTAGTTGCCAAAGGCTTTAGACGAGAAGAGGGATATGATTTCTTCGATACATACTCCCCTGTCACAAGGATCACATCTATTCGTGTTCTCATAGCTATTGCAGCAGTGCATAATCTTGAGATACACCAAATGGATGTGAAGACTGCTTTCCTAAATGGAGAACTTGATGAAGAAATTTACATGGAACAACCCGAAGGATTCGTGGTTCCTGGTAAAGAAAGAAAGGTGTGTAAACTTGTAAAATCCTTGTATGGACTAAAACAAGCACCTAAACAATGGCATGAGAAGTTCGATAGAACCATGTTATCGAATGGATTCAAGATCAATGAATGTGACAAATGTGTCTACATTAAAGGAACATCTCGAATCATTCGTTATCGTTTGTCTTTATGTAGACGACATGCTCATAAGGGGAAGTAATCAGGATTTAATCATGAATACCAAAGGCATGTGAAAGAAGAACTTTGACATGAAAGACATGGGGTTAGGCGATGTAATATTAGGGATAAAAATCTCTAGAACATCTGAAGGATTAGTTCTTTCACAATCCCATTACCTAGAGAATGTTCTTCGGAAATTCAATGTCTTTGATGACCCTCCGGCTAAGACACCTGTAGACTTGGCTCTACATTTAGCCAAGAACAAAGGGGAACCAGGTTTCTCAACCGGAATATGCAAGAATAATTGGCGATCGATGTACTTAACAAATTGTACTCGTCCCGACATTGCATATTCAAGTAAGTAAACTAAGTAGGTTCACAAGCAATCCTAGTACCGATCATTGGAAAGCACTAATGAGAGTACTAAGATATTTAAAGTATACATTAAACCATGGGATACTTTACAACAAATATCCAGCGAAGTATTAGAAGGATACCGTGATGCCAATTGGATATCGGACACGAAAGACTCTAAATCCACAAGTGGATATGTATTCACTATAGGTGGAGGAGCAAAGGTGTCATGGAAATCCTCCAAACAAACGTGTATAGCCCGGATCCACGATGGAATCCGAGTTTATCGCGTTAGATAAAGTCGGGGAAGAAGCGTGAATGGCTTAAGAACTTCCTCGGAGGATGTTTCTTGTTGGAGCAAACCTGTGCATTTGTACTAATCCATTGTGATAGTCAATCAAAGCAATTGGAAGGGCACAGAATAGTATGTACAATGGTAAGTCTAGACATATTCGTCGTAGACACAATACCATTAGACAGCTTGATCAAGAATGGCGTTATCACCATTGATTATGTAAAATCATGTGATAACTTAGCGGATCCATTTACCAAAGGTATAAATAGAGATCAACCGTATAAACTGTTAAGGGAATGGGTTTAAAACCCACAACAAAAGAACTTATAGCGGACACTCAACCTTGAGAAATGGAGATCCAGTGCCCTTGGTTCAATGAGACAACCAAGTTATAAGTTCTAGTAGAGTTACTTGGAAACAACAACTCGGTTTATTAACCCGGAGATGTTGAATACTCATTCCCGTAACATTCAAGTACAAGCACATGCAAAGAAGTGGTAAGGGTAAGTTGAGAAAACTTTTAATGATTTCTATACCTACGGGTGGAGTAGTGCATGATACTCCTTATAGTGAGAATCACCTATATAAGCGAGAGGTAATTAGGCCGCCTCTAAATGAACGCTTATGAATGAGATACGGTCCAAGGCCAAAATGGACAAAACGTGAGAACAACAATTGTTAGAGCTGTTATGATGTGAGGATTATTGTCTTGATATACACCCAGACGATCCATCGGTTCAAAGCGACTCGCTACCAAATGGCTAGTATATCCGATAATATTTCACTAGGGAAGATTCAAGGCCACAAGCTATCTATCCCGATGTAATAATAGTTCGCCGGAACTTTGGACGAAATTGCATTCATGCATTAATTGTCATTCATGTGGGGGATTGTTGGAAATGGATAACGGAAAGTTAAGTTTAACTTAACGTTGATCTAGTTTCTAACGGAAGTTCGTTATGTGTTAACGGAACTAGTTACAAATTATATTCTACATTTGTTGTAGATTATTATACTTATTTAATGTCTCTAAAACCATTTAGGGTGAATGAGAATTAATGACAAGTGTTTTTGTAACTTAACGGAAGTTAAATAAAGGGTTAAAGTTAACTTGGGTTGACTTGGACTGATCCAAATTAGTTTTGGGTCACAACTGTTCTCAAAAGGTTTTCGTGACCTTTCAGTTCTGGGCTTCAGCGCGGTCGCGCTCCATCCTAGAGCGGCCGCGCTGATTAAGTAAATCATGGCTTGGTCTCGGGATGCCAGCGCGGTCGCGCTCAAGGCAAGAGCGGCCGCGCTCGTGCTCAGATTTTGAACAGGTTTGGCACCTCTTGGAGTGAACAGCCATGAACCCTTTAACTTCTTTTAAATAGTTTCCCTCCGAATTTCAATTATAACATACAGTCATTCTGAGCCTTTTACCCTCTAGAGAGATAAATTAACATACCCAAATCATTGCATATTGTTTCATTCAATCTTTCAAGTCCAAAGTTCTAAAACCTTTGTTGTTCGTTAGATTAGTTATATTGGAGTGCTCCTTATAACTAATAGTAAGTCGTTTTATCTTACTAGAGTTTTGTCATACAACCGTAAGCACCAGTGCGGGACAAATAACTCTTACGGAGATTGTATTAAATACAAGACTCGACTTGAATTCTTTTGTTTTTCAATCTCCGTTACTTTTGCTGTCAGTTTTTCTGTTAAGTCTTAAAGAAGCCATAGCAATTGTCCAACACTATGTTAGGACGATACTTGTGTCAAACAAATGATTGGCTACACAAAAAGCATAACGATTCAAGGACATCGCGTCTATCGACTTGCGAGTAGATAAATATGTTTGTACGAACGAAGGTTCAATGGGCATTCCCACACCTATCGTATGCAAGTTTTCGTCTGCCGGTCTCTATTACCAAACTCGTCATCAATTTCCTTCATGTGGGGGATTGTTGAAAAAATGTTATTGTGTGAAGGAAATTGTGCACGTTTTCTTTATATTATTAACATATAGAAATTGTGGTTTATATTTGTCCAAATTGATATTTGGAAAATAAAAATATTAAGGCTTAATTAAGTGAGTAAAGTTGGAACATTAAGAAAAAATGATTTCTATAAAAGTCATTTCTATAGGTAGACTTCCCGTTAAACTTACCGCTCGAGATATAGACTACTTGAGAGAGGCGGGTTTCATAGAAGGAGGTTGACCTATCGGGGGATAGACTTTGTGGAAGTTGATTTTGTTGTAGACAATTTGCTAAAGGCAAAGTTGGTGTCTAGTAAATGTTCAACTAATGAGTATGGATTGTAGCATTCATTAGCCTTAATAAAACACATAATGGATGACATTATGATGATTAAAAATTGTAACTACCTAATATTTACTATCAAGGTTAATAGCCTTATTGAATTGGTGAGTAATGGGATATAAGTTACAATTGTGAGAATATAAACTATCATCCACAATTTACTAAAGAGAAGAGAAGAGAGAAAAGGAGAGACAAGAGAAATGAGAATAAGAAAAATGCATGTTTTCTTCTTCGTCATTTGATGTCTTTCTTCCATGAAAATGATGGTGATTTTGTCCAAGCATAGTGAGATTCGCCGGAGATTCTAGTGTGCAAGAATAGTTCGGTCCGTCCGTTTTATCCTGGGAGGCGAACGTCCAAAACAACCTCAAGTACAACTCTGTGAGGAGGCGAATTTGTCTTAAGGAGAGTGTGTCACACACGACTCGGATAACATCAAGAAGATCATCAAACGAATTTTCTCTTACAGTTTTTTTTTCTCTTTGTCTATATTTAATGCAATTTGTATCATTTAATATATTGTAATATTTTCTCCTTTTTGTGTTTTTGTAAAATTTTGTCTAACAAATACTTCAAGATATACATGAATTTGGAAGGAAGATCTGTACATGGTTTAAGACTTCTTTTTCATTCAAGGCAAAGGATCTATACGGCATATGAAAGGAGTAGTCCCCCTCCTTTGTCAAACATGCATTACTGCGATTTCTAAAAGAGATCATATATCTTTGATTGCATTTTGTGAGAGTTATTTTGTTACACAAAGTTCTCATTAAACTTGTGTTTTTAGTGTTTAAATATTTCGTTTCTTCTATTGTTTCTTTTACTTTAAAACCAAATCATTAAATCCTTTATTAAAGAGAAGTTTTAGTTGTCTATAACAAGTTGTTGTAGATTAGTGATAAGCATTGTTTTTATTTCGTGTTTTGTACTCCCTCCGTCCCGGCCGACTTAGAATTTTTTGAAATGGCACGGGGATTAAGGAAAAGGTAAATGTTGTGAGTGTAATTTAAAAATAGGAGAGAGAATGAGTGGAGGGAATAGTAAATTATAATGGTGTTGTGAGTATGAAAATAATGTAGGAGAGAGAATGAGTGGAGAGAATAGTGATTTAAGGTTTCCATTTTGGGCCGTCCTAAGTCGGGTGGGACGCCCAAAATGGCAAAAAGTTCTAAGTCGACCTAGACGGAGGGAATATTTATTATTACGTTGCAAATCTGTACGTGTATTACTTGGTTCATCACATCAGGATTTACACCAGTATTTTGTTTATCTGTCCGACTGTTCTAGTTATTCAATTTCCTTCGCTACGTGTGATTTTTGTGAGTACAGTTTCAGCACTGTGTGTGTTGCTAGGCGTGGCTTTCGGTGGGTGTGGATGTTGATTTTCTTGAGGTTAGGTTGTTGGTAAGTGAGGCTAACATAAGCTGAAATTTGGGTTCTTTGGGATCTTGGGTGTGAGGGGATTTCTTACCCTCATAATCTGTTCAATTTCAATCCATGTTACTCTGCGAATCAATTAATTATGAATTTCCTTCTTATGTTGTTTTTCCCTTTGTTAATCTGTTGTTGTTATTGAAGTTTATGTTTGTCTTTTGATTGAATGCCTCTTTCTAATCATTCTCCTGTTTGATTATCAATAGTGCGTTTGTTTGTTTGCTTTGTTTTCGCAACATTACTGAATACCCTCGCAATACTAAGTCTACGCAACATTCAACACTAGTCACACCACCACTCTCCCTATTTTACCCCCTTCTAGCCAAAGACCCACGCAACCCTCATCAATGAAGTTGGCTGGAAAAAATGAAACACCAATTTAATCAAACATATACCAATCATTATCAGATTTTGGCTTCTTCATTGACAGATTGAATTTTTTAAGAAATGAAACACCAATTTAATCAAACCCCCTTCATCCCCAAATTCAGTGAGTATCAATTTCAGCAACAATTCTAAACAAAAATTGATCTTAAACCAACCCCAACAATATCAATTATGCAACAAGCAATTAAACAAAATCACAAGCCAAATTTGGATTTCAAAATACGAGGTTTCGGTCAGAACCCATATCTGTGTTTCAAAGTGTGAGTTTTGGTCAACAACAACAATAATGAAATTAAGGGTTTCAACTTCAATCAAGGGTTTCAACTTTTGCTCCTCCACAGTTGAAGAAAGATGATGACAGCGACGGAGGAGAGTGGTGCAATGACAATGACTTCAATCTCAGACTTTCGGGTGTTTGTAAAAGAGAATTGAAGGACGGTTGATTTCGGCAATGACGAGAGCGAAGGATGAGAGTTGTACAATGGCGATGTGTGTTCTATGTTGGAGGGTTTCTTCCTTCTTTGAGTGGCTGATGGCGGAGCGGGTTGTGGTGGCGCCGCGAGAACGGGGGTGGTGGGAATTGGGGTTGAGGAAATGGGTTTATAGGGTTAGGGATTGTGGGCTTGAGGAGAAATGGGGGAAATTGGTGGAGGGGGAGGACAAGAGAGTTGCCTCTATTGTTGATTATGGTGGATAAGGAGAGAGAGAGAGAGAGAGAGAGAGAGAGAGAGAGAGAGAGAGAGAGAGAGAGAGAGAGAGAGAGAGAGAGAAATTTTTCATGGAGGAGGCAAAGGGTTTCCAGGCGGCTGAGTTTTAGATTATGTTCCGGTGAGCCATTTTTTCTGGCTAACTTCATTGATGAGTGTTGCGTGGGTCTTTGGCTAGAAAGGGGTAAAATAGGGAGAGTGGTGGTGTGACTAGTGTTGAATGTTGGGTAGACTTAGTATTGCGGGGGTATTCAGTAATGTTGTGGGGGTAAATAACAATTCTCTTATTTATTTTGTTACAAGAGGACTCAATGTAGAAAAAATTAACAAGTAGTAATGAAATACTCCATCTCCGTCCCTAAATGAGTGTCTATTTTCGAGACTATTTACCCCAAATTGACTGGAGGGAGTAGGAAAGTTCAATCCCAATACAAACTACTGTAATTAGATTAATACTAATTCATGAGAATCATAACAGAAAAGTTGGTGACAGAAATTTGTATTTTGTTAAGAGCAGAGCAATGGAAGTAGCTCGCAAAATGAAAGATTACAAAATAGTGAAATGCTTGGGCCAAAACATCTACGGAGTAGTTAGTCTTGACGTTCAATGCAAAATAGCAAGAATTTACGTGGCTTAAATTGATGCATTGGCCTTCTAACCTTTATTTGCTCACTTTCCCTGTAAGCTCTGTTGAGACATTCCAATGTTTAGTGTTGATGAGCCCGGACCCTCTAGACCGGGCCCATGATCGCTATTTTCGAACTAGTCAATTGAATCAGCTTAAGTATGTTAAGAACCCATGCTGCGGACCACTCAAGACCACAGACGTCCACACTCTTAATTTTAGCTTGACCTGTGGTCTCCCAAAACTCTCTCTCAACTTTGGTACAGAAGCACAAATGAAATTAAAGGCATGAATTGAACAGAGGATTCTATAGATCAAATTGTTGAATTCAAGATGAACAAGGCCGAAGTGTTGCAGAGTGTATGGAAGAGATGACTCTATTAACTAACTAACTAACTAATCTTGATAAAACTGACTTAAGTAGGCAGCATTAAGTACGAATATACCCTTCTACATGTATTCTATTTACAATACACTATTTACATGTATGCCACTAACTGACTAACAAACACTTAAACAGAGTAACAAACTCAGTTCCAAATGGAGTTACTTGTGTGTGATGCAGACTTGATCAAACATTGTAGCACACCAAGGTTAACCTCACTTCTGTGTTGATTAACCATGTTGATCCTTGCTCTATGAGATGAGTTGGTATTATCTCTAACAACCCCCCCCCCCCCCCACAAGTTGTGGGTGAAAAAGGATTTGTAACCCCCAACTTGCTAAGAAAATTTCCAAGAGATTTAGAAAGTATGTCTGCAAGCTGGAGTTTTGTGGAGATATATGTAGGGATAATGAGATTAGATTGAACCTTTTCTTGACAAAGTGACAATCTAGTTCAATATGCTTGGTCCTTGCATGGTAAAATGGATTGGAAGCTATGGCTCTTGCAGCTGTACTATCACAATGAACTGGAACATGTAAAGAAACAAGGACACCAAGATCAGCAAGCAAGTTTTGAAGCCAAAGAATTTCACATGTGACAGAGGCAAGGGCCCTATACTCAGCCTCTGCAGATGATCTGATCTGGCCACCACATTTTGTTTTGGATTGCCAATAGAGAAGAGAAGAACTCGAGAACAAACAAAACCCTGTGACAGACTTCCTATCATTAGGATCACCTACCCAATCACTATTACAATAAGCCTTCAAACATGGATCACTGGTGGCAGGAAAGTAAAGAACTTGTCCAGGGAAGGCCTTCACATATTTGAGGACTCTATGTAGAGCCTTTAAATGAGTATCACTAGGAGCTTGGACAAATTGACTAAGGAGGTGAGCAGCAAAAGACAAATCTGGTCTAGTGACTGTTAAGTAAATAAGTTTGCCCACCATTTGTCTGTATAGACTAGGATCAACAAGTAATGTACCTTGATTATCAAAAGCTTATCATTGTGGTGATCCAAAGGAAGGGTGAGAGGTTAGGCATGGAGAAGAGAACACTCTCAACTAAATCCAGGGCATACTTTCTCTGATTAAGATGAATACCATCAAATGACCTGAGAATTTCCAATCCCAAGTATTATTTTATCACTCCCAAATCCTTGATGCTGAACTGATCATGTAAGTACTGTTTAAGGGTTGTTATAACCTGAACATTGTAACCTGTAACCAAGATATCATCTACATATACTAACACAATGGTGAAAGATGAAGAAGATCTCAAAGTAAACATTGAGTAATCAGAATGAGATTGAGCATAACCAAGATGTAACAGAGCTTCAGTTAGTTTGACAAACGATTGCCTTGAAGCCTAGGGACTTATACAGCTTACAGAGCATTCCTTTCCCTAAATTGTGAGTATAACCTTGTGGCATCTCCATGTATACCTCCTCATCTAAAGTACTATGTAGGAAAGCATTGTTAATATCAAGCTGAAAAATATCCCACCCCTTGACAACAGCTAATGCTAAGAGAGACCTGACAGTGACCATTTTCATAACAGGGGCAAAAGTCTCTTGATAATCAATTCCTTCATGTGGTTTGTACCCTTTAGCAACTAGCCTTGCCTTGAACCTTTCAATTCTACCATTAGACAAGTACTTGACCTTAAACACCCACTTACAACCAACTGGGACCTTGCCTTGAGGAAGAGGAACAATACAGTGAGTGTGATTGTTTTCAAGAGCCAAAAGTCCAGTTTGCATGGCATCTATCCACCTTCAATCTTTTACAGCTTGGGCATAGGTTTTAGGTTCCACAACACATTCCAATGCATTAATAAATCGATAAGATGGAGGAGATAGTTGATGATAAGAGAGATATTGAGAAGGAGCATATTTGGACACAGAAGAGACAAAGTAATCCTTGAGTTTAGAAGGTAATGTCTTAACTCTAGAACATAGTTGTTAAAGGCAAAAGGCGAGAGAAGGGCGGAACGTACCTGAAAAAGGCAAAAGGCGAGGGGGTAGAAAGGCGGCAAAAAGACGAGCAATGCGGAAAAATAGAATAAATAAATAGTAAATATTAGATAAATATATAAATTTACATGTAACATACAAACAAAAATGAAGCATTTCATAAATGTTATTTCCACTTATAATGGTATCCTAAACGTAATGTACACCCCAAAAGAGAGAATTCTCAAGACAAAAGGAGCATAAATTTAAACCATCTAGTTCAAATTAACAAAACAAAAACAATTTAAGATGGTGAAATAAACTTAAAAGTAATAAAGATATTGAAGAAACGAAATCATGTTTTAAATTCAAGTAAGATATTGACTGAAACTAGAAAGAAGAAGAAAAACAATAATAAGTTGAACAAAGGAAGAGGAATGAAGAAAACAGAAGAAAATTTTAAGAAGAAGACACGTTGCTAGTTGTTGCAGTAGAAAGATATACAGGTAAACGCATAGCCCAAAAAAAACATTAACCAAACGCAGAACAGTACCAAAAGACGTGTACGCTGAAGCCTGAAAGTCGCAGAATCGCGAAGGTGGTTGTCAAGGTTAATCGATTTTATGGAATCGATTTTACAATTGTTAATCGAATTTTCCAATCGATTTATAGAATCGTTACTCAATTTGGGTTCCGGAGTTGCCTAATTGACGAAGTTTCCATAAAAAAAGGAAACTTTAGAAACTCAATTTGACACATTCTGGCTTCCTACTTTGACTCGGAAGATCTTCCGCTTTTTCGCTTTTCCTAACCGACCGCCTCATCAGACAAAGGCGGCGTAACCTCCAATGCGTCAATATGGTGAGGCGAGCGCCTTTCGCAACTATGCTCTAGAAGATGTTCTGATAGGAGCAGGAGTGGAAGGGGTAGGATTTTGAGAGGATGAAGTATCAAAATGAGGGTGTGAATCATTAGAAGTTAGAGGAATGGAAACAGAAGAAAAATTTGGGGCAGTGTCATCAACAGGCCATGGCAAATCTGAATTAGAAGGAGATGGAACAGAAACTAATCTATACTATACTAAAAACAATTCCAAATATGGCAGTTTGGCGCTCAAAAACATCACTATCAACCGCACCAATTATGGAAATCTTAAACTACGCCGTTTTGATTAAAAAAAAATAAAAAAAATTCAAACTTTAGTAACTGCTTTTATCATATGACTACACGTGTATGTGTGTTTGCTCCTTTGGACACATGTCAAAATGCATGTAAGCCCTCTAGCTTTTTTGAAAAATGTTTGACAAATGTTGTACGTATAATTGGACACGCTTTCCCATTCCTTCTTTTGTTCACAGTTTAAAACTCAAATACCAACATTAATCTCACCCCACCATCTTCTCTTCCTCTAACCCACTACGAAACCCAATTCTAATCCTGACTCTCATCCATGTGACGGGCATCCGCCGTATTCTTGGTCCTCGACTGTGTTGGTTGCAAGTAATTCAACGACGTATGTCTCAGATCTGGCCGGAATTTATGGTATATAATGGACGGCTTGGGTGATTTCAAACTTAAGAAGAGAAGCAAAATGAAAATTCGAGATGAAATAAACGCATAGATAGAAAGAGGGAGGGAGAGAGAGAGAGAGATGGAGAAAGACAGAAGCGTACAAGAAAGAGAGAAAGAAAACCTTTGAAAAACACGGCGACGATGGACTAGGAAAGAGAACGGCGGCGTGTGGTAGGTCGTGGTGACGCGTTGAGATGGGGAAGTGGGTGTGGAGGTGGGTGGGGGAGATGAAAGAAGAAGAACAGGAAGAGTTAGAGATAGAAAGAAAGAGAGAGTATGGGTTATCTTTTTCCTCTCAGTATTTTATTTACATTTTATATAGTATATATTAAATTTTTATGTAAAATCAATTGAGCGGTGAAAAGGGTTTATATTCTCTTTTTTCCATAATAAATAAAAGGAGAGAGGAAGATGTGTGGCGTATTTATGAGATCGAAATTTACATTTGAAAATTGAAGGTTATCTTGAAAATAGTAACATATTGTAATTTTTTTAATGAAATGGAAAATCACCCCACTACAAACAGGTTTCTCACTCATATCATCCTACCATATCAAACAAAAAACACTTCCTCATCAGTCCATTATTTCTTTCCTTTTTCTCTTAGCAAGATTCTTACTACCTAAGTTTACTTCACATTCACTCCTTGAAATTGCTAATGTTGTATTTATGGACATGTTTCAAAATATATGAATGTACGTTTATCGTTAAAGTAATAATGTGAGAAGATTGTGTATTCGACAAGGTAGTCCCTTAGAATAGCTGATTATGAAGGCGAAACCGCCTACGGCAAACCGCATTAAGAAGATTGTGTATTCGACAAGGTAGTCCCAGTTTCCTTTCTTGCTGATTTTCACCAATAACCTTGTGGCATGACTTTCAACCATTATAAGTTAGTGGAACCTAATCCAACCCGGATATGAATTAATCCTTTTTAACCTAGATTAAAGTAGAATACTTTGGCTACACCATGATGTCTTATTGGGTCAAAATGGATTTGAGGAAGTAGTTTAAATATTGTCCGGAAAATGATTGATAAGCTTGGTTAGTAACTTCACCAAAGTAGTTCAAACTTGGGAAGTAGATCTTGAACTTTTATTAAGATTATTCAAGGTTGAGTGATGACTTCGTAGAAATGGTTTATGGTTCAGGGTGGCCTTACTTGCTCCCATACCCTTGGTGATTCGTTGAATAGTGTAGAGACTATAATTACACTATTGTGTTGGTTAGAAATGTATATGTGTTACATCGTTGTACTGTATTCCCCGTGTGGATTATTTGGTATATTGATATATTGTATCCCAGTTGTGGATTATCTGGCATGTTGATTATATTGTATCCCGGTGTGGATTATGTAGTTATATTGTTACCTTAATTGAATTCATATTCATTGATGGTATTATGCTTAGTGTATTAAATGAATGTTGCACTATAGTAGTGATTTAACATGAGTATATTTTACCATGTTGTTATATTATTATCCCTTTTGTGGATTTTATTTCAAGTAACTATTATGTGCTTGGATATTACATGTGATTAGAGGGTATAATGGAATTCAATCAATTATTGATTTGTTCTATAAGTGATTGAAGGTTCATCATACTTGTGACCTCTCCCCTCTGTGGCCACAGAGTGGGTGTGCTAGCAGCTGTATTGAGCCAAAAGCCTTACAGTCCGCTGCGATTTGGTGATTAGGGGGAATGCTTCTGTATTAAGCCAAAAGCTTTACAGATAGCGGTAATATTGTTGGATACTCTGATTAAGTATCTGATTTTCTTATATGGATCTCTGGAGTATGAGTCCTATAAGCGGTGAATGTGCTGGAGGCAATTCACCAAAGAGTGGAGTTTTACTCCCACGTTGTACGACTTATTGTTCTGACGGGAAAGGTAAAATTAGGTAACGTAAGGTGTTTACCGCTTTAATAATGTGCTATGTGTAACCATGCTATGCGTTGCATCTTATTTGACATCTTGCTGCATTCATAATAGCTTATTGAGATTTATTCTCACCCCTTCCCTTTTACTGTTTTAGATCGTGCTGAGACAGGTGACTGAGCCAGTGAGGCCGGGGAAAGAGTTTGGATTCTTGCTTTTGGGACTTGTCAGGATATGTATATGAGTAGGTTGTCGGGAGTCCTATTTAAGTATTACTCTTTTATAAGTTGTATGGAAAAACTCTTTTGTTAAACAATGTTAATCAGGGTTTTCAATGTAATTGATCAGGTTATGGTTTATTGAATTATTTGTTGAAATTCCTCCGAGTGGAGATATTATCAGTTGACTTTATTTTGAAAGTTTGATAATTGGTTTTCTTTTAAAGTGAAATAAAAGTTTTAAAAATTTAAGATGAGTTTTCCTAGTTTGAGCTCCTCAAGCTCGGGATACGCGTTAGGTCCCGGGTTGGGGTGCTCACAGTTGGTATCAGAGCTTAGTTTAGAGGTCAAGGGTAGATGTCTAAACTAAGGGGGAGTGTGTGGTAATTGACGCCGAGTGTTTTATGCAGGATTTTGTTCTAATGGCCGGAAGCAATGATGACCAGTGAAAGGTTCTAGAAAATGAAAGAGATATGGGTATAGGTGGAATTCAGAATGAAGAGATGATGAAATTATTCAGGATGTTTGTACAGAATATGGAGACTAGAGGATCAGTTCCGAATCAACCTGAGGGATGTCAAAGTGATGGATTGGAAAAATTTGTGAAGATGAACCCACCGAGCTATAATGGAGATCCAGATCCATTAAAGGCAGAAAAATGGTTAGCAGAAATGAATAGGATTTTTGAGGTTATAGAAAGTCCCAATGAAGAGAAAGTTAGGTATGCCGTTTTCAAACTTGAAAGTCCAGCTGATCAGTGGTGACGGATTTTGAAGGGAAGTTGGGAGCGGGATCATACGTCTCCGACTTGGGATAATTTCACCAAACAGTTCGAGGATTATTTCATTTCGATGGTTACAAGGGACAAGAAGGAGATCGAATTCTTAGGACTAAAACAAGGGAACATGACGGTGAATCAGTATTCAGTCCGGTTTGAGGAATTAGCTAGGTGTTGCCCTCATTTGGTATCGCATGAAGCGAGAAGAGTTCATAGATTTGTAACAGGTTTGAGGATTGAGTTTAGGAAGAAATTAGTGATTGATAGCTTCACCAATTATCAGACAGCCATAGATAGAGCATATAAGATCGAGAATAGCATTGAGGAAAATAGTGGAAAATCGGAAGGTGGGATTAGAAATAAATCAAAGTATCTAGGACAAGGATCCAAAATCATTAGAGGACAGCCAAGGGCTTTAACTTCAGGAAGTGTGAGAGGGGAACTTGTTGTAGCTTCTTCGTCTAGGCCAATATCCAAACAGTATGGGATGATTTGTAAATTTTGCAAGAAGGTTGGACATACCGAAGATCTGTGTTGGAGTAAGCAAGGCAAGTGTATTAATTGTGGAGCAATGGGACACTTTAGGAGGGATTGCCCAAGGTTGCAGCGGGGACGAGCTTCAAGCAGTGGTCAGCTGGGTGGACAACAAAGAGGTGGTACCAAAAGAGATAAGGAAGGGAAACCAAAAGAGAAGGTTCAAGGTCGAGTACGTGTTTCGGGCCTAGGAGAGATAGCTCCCTCAGAGGTCACTAGAGGTATATTACCTGTCTCAGAAGTTAGGGTCATATTTTTTAAGATCCTGTTTCATATCATTTATGTTTGGCATCACATTTTGCTTCTATGTGGCATACATTGCTTGAGATTTTGTTTTATTGTTAGAGGATTCTGCTCTTATGAGAGGATACCTCGAGTCTCCTTTGGTTTACCACGATAATGATGTGGTATAACTGGGCATGGATTGCCAGTTGATTTGGTATGATTACCGATTTGTAATTATGAGATATACTTGACCTGGAGAGTTAAGTAGTTGTTGTGCATTGGTAGACTATCCTAAGAGGTGAGTCTCCTTTTCTATACCTAATTTGATTATATTGGCATTTGATATAGATAAACCTTTATATGGTATTCTTGTTATATAAGCATTAAAGAAAGAAAGTTCTGGTTAAAAGTGTGAAGGATATTGGGTATTTGTTAGACTTGGATAAGAAGTCTTTCCGGAAATTTTACGTGCTAGTTATGGGTAGATGATAATTGTGTTTCCATAAAAGTATCTCATGTGTTGATTCTAAGTATGATAATCAGAATTTTAATCCTTATTTTGATGGCTTTATGGTAATTATGATTGATGGTCTCTTTGTTAATTAAAGTTCCGAGAAGATCATGAAAATCATTTGAGAGTTGGGTTAATGATTCCTTGTGAGGAGTCCTTGTATGCAAAGTTTAGCTAGTGTGAGTTGGCTTGAGAGGATTCCAAATTTTGGAATCTATAGTCTTAAAATCGGATGTTACCAT
Source organism: Adenophora triphylla var. japonica (assembly GCA_022495995.1). NCBI lineage: Eukaryota > Viridiplantae > Streptophyta > Magnoliopsida > Asterales > Campanulaceae > Adenophora > Adenophora triphylla. The sequence continues at coordinate 207,126 of JAFEMH010002299.1, read as the reverse complement.
GGATCTTGCGAGGATTGAGTCCGTGATCTTTGGGTTGGCAAGTGCTATCGAAGGAATTTTTAGGGAATTCATGAGAATTGAAAAATCGTTGCTTTAGTTAACTCTAAAGGATGTATAAATGGTGTAGGATGTAATAAGGATAATTCATATTGATAGAGATGGAGAATAGATTGGCTATAGATCTGATCCTCACCTTACCTAGTGGATGCGAGGACTTTGTGAAATTTTAAGTGTGTATTAGAGGAAGACTAAATTGTGATAATATGTAAAATGGGAAAATGACAGGGTATGCTTCGAGGAAGTTAACTTAGATAAAGCGAAATTTTCTTATTCCCTATTCGAGAGTGGTTGCAATTGTGTTGCGTTAATTAAGTGGAAACCTTATCTTTTCGAAGCTTTATTTGGGATTTGTTACCGATCCTGAGAGTTTGGAGAATTTAGTTACTTGAAAGGGAGAGATTAGAGGACCATCCAAATTATTGAAGAATAGGTTGTGAGTTGTGTGATGGACTTCCTTTCAAGTTGAGAAGTTAATTAACCTTAGCAAGTTTGCGTATAATAATAGTTTTTAGTTTAGCATTGAATTGGTACCGTGTGAAGCTTGGTATGGGAGAAATTAATTGTATGATCCTTTGTTTGTATGGAGTTCTTCAATTAATGATTAAGCGGATTTGGACTTATGCGGGAGAACCATTGAGAGTTATTAGAATTGTAGTTTAGGGAATTGAAATCCTAGAGTATTCAGGTTGTAAAAATGTATAGAAGAATCATGCCATTAAGGAAACTGTTTGAATGTGGTAATTCAAAATGCTTGGGGAAGTAACCTTTGTTATTGATCATTAAGGTAATCAAGTTTAAAATTCGGGGCGAATTTTCTTTAAGGGGGAGTGAGTGTAACGACCCTAACCCTAGGCACTAGTTTTAGTATAATATTATATGCTTTTAATATTATTGTTAATATTATGTGTTCATTTTATATATTTGATTTCTTATATTAGGATGAAATGATTGGGAAATAAAATAATGTTCTTGGGAGAAGTATAATAATAGAAATGGATAAATAAATAAAATGTGGGTAGTTAGGCATCTTTGTGTAGGAGAAAGGAAGTAAAGGGGTTCATTTCATTTCTTAAACATTTAGGGGCTTTATTGTAGGATGTGGAAAGCCTTTAATTAATTAGGAGTGGGGGGCCATGACTTTCCCCCTTATTTCCCTCACCCTTTCCTCCCCTTAGTCAATGACTAACACCCTCCTCCCATACCTCCTCCATCCTTCTTATACATCTTCCCTCATCATTCTCTTCCTCCTTCTTTCAAATAAATTATCCTTGGAAACTTCCCCATGAAAGCCTCACTTTCCAAATTATGTGGTTATATTGTTACCTTAATTGAATTCATATTCATTGATGGTATTATGCTTAGTGTATTAAATGAATGTTGCACTATAGTAGTGATTTAACATGAGTATATTTTACCATGTTGTTATATTATTATCCCTTTTGTGAATTTTATTTCAAGTAACTATTATGTGCTTGGATATTACATGTGATTAGGGGGTATAATGGAATTCAATCAATTATTGATTTGTTCTATAAGTGATTGAAGGTTCATCATACCTGTGACCTCTCCCTCTGTGGCCACGAGTGGGTGTGCTAGTTGTATTGAGCCAAAAGCCTTACGGTCATTGCGATTTGGTGATTAGGGGGAATGCTTCTGTATTAAGCCAAAAGCTTTACAGATAGCGGTAATATTGTTGGATACTCTGATTAAGTATCTGATTTTCTTATATGGATCTCTGGAGTATGAGTCCTATAAGCGGTGAATGTGCTGGAGGCAATTCACCAAAGAGTGGAGTTTTACTCCCACGTTGTACGACTTATTGTTCAGACGGGAAAGGTAAAATGAGGTAACGTAAGGTGTTTACCGCTTTAATAATGTGCTATGTGTAACCATGCTATGTGTTGCATCTTATTTGGCATCTTGCTGCATTCATAATAGCTTATTGAGATTTATTCTCACCCCTTCCCTTTTACTGTTTTAGATCGTGCTGAGACAGGTGACTGAGCCAGTGAGGCCGGGGAAAGAGTTTGGACTCTTGCTTTTGGGACTTGTCAGGATAGGTATATGAGTAGGTTGTCGGGAGTCCTATTTAAGTATTACTCTTTTATAAGTTGTATGGAAAAACTCTTTTGTTAAACAATGTTAATCAGGGCTTTCAATGTAATTGATCAGGTTATGGTTTATTGAATTATTTGTTGAAATTCCTCCGAGTGGAGATATTATCAGTTGACTTTATTTTGAAAGTTTGAGAATTGGTTTTCTTTTAAAGTGAAATAAAAGTTTTAAAAATTTAAGATGGGTTTTCCTAGTTTGAGCTCCTCAAGCTCGGGATACGCGTTAGGTCCCGGGTTGGGGTGCTCACAAAGTAGGTTGCCATGGCTAAGGCATGATGCCAAAATGAAAACGGTAAGGAGGCATGAGCAAGAAGGGTTCGAATCAAATTATTTATGGTACGGATTTTTCTTTCGACTTTGCCATTTTGGGGAGAAGTGTGGGGACAAGAAAACCGAAAAGAAAGACCATTAGCATGAAAAAAGGATTTAAATTGATCATTGTCAAATTCCCTTCCATTATCACATTGGAAGCACTTGATTATCCTTTCAAATTGAGTAGAAATAAACTTGCTAAAAGAGAGAAATAGCGAGGAACCTCCGACTTACGTCCAACAGGAAAAGTATACAAAAAATTTGTAAAATCATCGAGCAATAATAGATAATATTTATGACCCGAAGTGCTAGGAATGGGAGAGGTCCATAAGTCACTATGCACAATATCAAAAGGAAGAAGAGTATTAGAAGTAGATGGAAAAAAATTCTAATTTAGCGTGTTTCCCAAGAACACAAGAGTCACAAAAATCATCAAACTTAGATGTCTTACAAGGAATCAAATTATTAATGCAAAGGGAGCGAAAAACAGGTGCTCCCGAATGTCCTAAACGATTATGCCATAAACGAGGTCCAGAAGCAGAAAAAACTGATGGAGAGAAATTGTGAAATCCAGATTTATTGGTGATGGGATATAAATCTCCAGTGCTATCACATCTCATTAGATGTACCCCCGTCCGAATATCCTTCACAGAAAAACCAAGAGGATCAAATTCAATACTAACATTATTATCAGTAGTGAAACGAAGAGCAGAAACAAGGTTATTGATTATTTTAGGAGCATGAAGGACATTAGATAATATAAGAGGGGGTGGGGAGGGGGTAAACTACGTTGTCCATACCCAAGGATAGGAATTGCAGTACCATCACCAACAGTAATTGACTTATTATATTTGCTCAAATTAAAATAAGACTTAAGATTACCTGCGGACCCCGTCATATGTGAAGTGGCACCGGTATCCATATAGAGATTGTTGTCGGGAACATTTAAAGACATGGTATGCATCGCGGATTCAACATCAGTAGGCATATACGAAGGAGATGTACCCTGAATATTATAATCTCCTGCTGGCCCAAATGTGTTATATGCTTGGACTGGTCTCTGACCCAAAATCCCAGTTGGACTTGATGGAGGATGGGCCCAGGAATTTGTGGGATAAGGGCAAGGTGGGGCAGCCCATTGGGGAGGGGCCCAGCCGCATGGAAAACTGGAAGGAGCAGGCCAATATTGCCCAAACGGTTGTCCTTGCCGAGAATTAGAAGTCGGCGGCCGGTTATTCCCACGACCTCGACCTTGCCTATTTTTGCCACCATCTTGATTTCGGCTACCACGATTATCACAATTATTGTTGTTGCTGTTGTTCCTCTGTCCCTAATTGTTACCGCCATGTCTTCTCCCATTTCTTCCATTACCGCGTCCACCACCATGTCCTGAGCGGCTGCCATAACCACTGCCTATACCCGAATTTCGTACCTCGTCAAAACTCCCATTTTTAGCCACAAGAGCAGAATTGGATGCCACGGCTGCCATGCTAGCTTGCTTGGCCTTTCGAGATTCTTCCATTACCAGCTTCGATCTTACTTCAAGGAAAGAAGGAAGGGGATTGCTTTGTTGAATAATGGTAGCCACACCATCATAACTATCAGTCAACCCGGCAATTGTCTGAAGAACCATCCTGTGGTTTGAAACTGGAGCACCCACATTTGCCATTTGATCTGCAAGGTTTATGATTTCCTAGCAATAATTAGAAATAGACGAGAAATTATCTAGCAACACTAGAGAAAACTGATTCTCAAGTTGCACTGCCCGGGAATGCTTATTATCCAAGAAGATCCCTTCCAAGCGTTCCCATGTCTTCTGAGCGGTTGAACCCGGCTCGAGTATTGTCTGCAACAGATCCGAGGAGATCGTCCCATATAGCCATTGGAGGACGAGTTTATCCAGCCTTAACCATAAGGATTCCTCCTCCGCTGTCCTCTCCGGGGCCTTATTCTTGTCATCAGCCGGAGGAGGAATGATATGATCAATGACCTGAAATACATGATAGTGGATTTGGAAAAGCTCTGCCCAAGTCACATATCTACTATTCTCAGGTTCAAGAATGACGGGAACAAAGTTCTTGATATTGCCGACGGTGAACGCCGGGTGTAACGTTGGTTGAGCGGCCATGGACAGAGAGAATGAGAGGAAACGAGAGAAAAGGGTGAAGAGAGAGAGGCGGCTTACACCAGGCTCTGTGATACCATGAAGGAAATTGATTCCGTGCCTTTCATTATGCAATGTGTTGTACATATATACAATTCCCTAGTCCACTATTCTAGCATTCCAAGAATATCTACCTACCATAATTATCTGATATGTCTATCAATATATTTGTTTACAAAGATATACACAATAATGATTATCTACAACATATATTCTATCAAGCTTTTCTGCCCTATAAATGCCTCCCTCTAACCCTGCAGCAATCGGCTTTTATTTAGAAGTTTTGAACTGATGAGATGTTTTATTTTATCATCATTGGCAGCCTTTTTGGAACAGCAAGTGGTAACATGAAAAAAGGTGCATCACAAACTCACCCCTGGCTTTCAAAGAAACATAGAAGAGATCAATCTGCTCTTTTGCCACAACTATCTGATGAAGATGGCTGAGCTTGCCATGCTGTTCTTTATCAATCCTGCAACCAGTCAGCTAATTATTTAGCGATCAACACTTTTCGGGATTTTTTTTCTCAAATAATTCCATTTTAAAAATATAAATCCCAAAATAACTCACATTTGAAACTATTTTCCAAAATGACCAACTTTTTAGAACTCGCTACTTCGTGTAGTGATTTAAAAAAATTTTTTGCTTAAACTCGCTACTTCGTGTAGCGAGTTCAGTTTTCCTTTTTTTTTTTTTTTTTTTTTATGTAAACAATTTCGTGTATTTTGCGGAATTTTATTAAAATTTAAATTTGCTACTTTGAATAGCGAGTTTAGATTAATTAAATCTGATTTTAGATTTACTTAAACTCACTAATGGCAATAGCGAATTTAAATTCGCTACTACCATTAGCGAATTTACTTTAAACCTAAACCAGCTAAATAAAGTCAGTTTACAACCCAACTTTATAACATAGTTGTATAAAAAACCTGTGAAAAACAAACACATTTAATCTGTACCAACCAAACACATTTCAACACCCTTGACAAACAAACACATTCAAAAACACGTAAATAGAACAAAATATCATTAAATGACCACAACCCGGTCACATAGGAAATTTCTCAAATGTTAATTTAGGGATCATTATTTTCCTACGCTTATATGTTTTTTCTTTATCGAAACATATTCCCTCAACTTGCTTAACACACTCACCCTATGTATAGTGGGTTCGTGTGCTATGATGTGACTCACCTTGTACCTCGATCGTTGTCTGAGTCTCGAGAGGTGCATCTGTCTGTTGTAATGGAGTCTCGGGAGGTACATCCGTCTGTAATGGAGTCTCGGGAGGTGCATCTGAGTCTCTACCCGAGCTTCCTGGTCCTGCTCCAGCTGTTGCTCTTGGTCCTGCTTTTGCTCATCCACTAAATGTTGACCAAGTTGCATCTGTGGCACTCTCTGCACGTGACGACGTTGAGGCCATAGTTGTCTGTGTGGAACAGCCTGGACGCGATCAACTGGTGCAGGGGGTGCTCGAGCATCAAGCCGCTGTTACTGTCGTATATGCGTAAGAGAAGATATAATGAGATGCCTTATTTGAAGCCTAGAGTTATCCACCTCCAACTCTTGGGGGATGCTTCCCTCGTTAATTTCATGCATGCGTTGTAAGTTTTGCACCTGTTAACATCAACAGGGCAAAAATGTTACTAACTTATTAATAAAATCAATAAAACCTAATATTAAAAGATTTTTAAAATTATATTCACTTACCAAACCTTCGAAGACACTGGCATGTGATCTGTACCCTGTATCCTCTACATGGATCGGATTCACAATTAATGTACGTGTGATCTTCTTGAACCAAATCATGTATGGATACGCGTAATCCATCACCTCCTCACCTAACACACCATTCACCACGCTTTGATCTCGTGCATTCCATAATGATATGTACACACTACGTTTTGAATTCCAAGCCACATGTCCTCTACCTCGGTGATCAATACTATGCAAATCTTCTTGTGTGTCACATGGATCGGGGACCGGCTATAACATGCCAAACTGTCTTATAATTCAATCAGGTAGGTGCCATTCTACACTGTCAAAGCAGATAAGAGGCGCCCTCATTCTCCATATGGCCTGTCCCTGCCTGCAATAATCTGGAACAACTCAATCTATATATGGCTGCCAAATAATCTAATCTTCAGTGAGAGACGCTAGTTGATCCTGATAGGTACGTAAGTTATGTGCGTTAACACGCAAATACGATACGGACCCAGTCTACCTGAAAAGATTTAAAAAATACAATTTAAACAAATATAGATAAATACAATATAATTTAAGCAAATCAGGTAAATACAATAGAATTTACACAAATCAGAGTGGTTGTAGTTTACCTACACCCCAATGGAATGTCGGGTAAGTTCGGTTGCACATCCTGATCTCCCCTAACCACTATTGGTTGTGTGGGCAACAAGCTCTCCCATGCCCAAAACTGTTTGTATTATAAACAAACCACATAAATACAATATAATTTAAAAACATACATAAAACCAAACATATATCGAAAAATATAATTATCATACCTTCAAAATATAGAGAAATCCACTACAGTTACTGGTGTCGGGCAAAGTCGCAGTACATATTTCCCGATAAAGAAAGGCCAAAGCAGTACTATCCCAACTATAATCATGTATCATCTCGATATCTCTAAGAAATAGGAGATAGATCAACTTCACCTTATTACTAGTGCGATCAGGCATCACAATCGACCTGAGGGCTGCCAATATGAACGCACGTTTATACCTAATGACCAAATCCTGTGTCGCATCTTCTGGAAGCCGACCAAAATGGGGAAACTGACTTAGAAGCCACTTAAGCTTCAACAACCCTGCTTCTATCTCACTCTCCAGTGATCTAACATCTAATAACTCCTCACATAAGTCACACCAACCCTGAAGCAGCCTTGTGGTGTCAGAACCAGTAACAGGAAGTCCATCAATCGGTAACCCTGACAACATACCCATATCCTCTAAACTAACGGTCATCTCACCAATAGGAAAGTGAAAACTAAGGGTTTCCTGACGCCATCACTCAACCAACGCTGTAAGCAAACCTCAATCATACGTGATTTTCCCCAACTTGTAAACCCCGTAAAATCCTGCTACTACAAGTCTCTTCTGGATCCTCACGTCCAACACTTCCAACGGAGTCAAACCACGACGAAAAGATAACTTCTCAACATGTTTTTTGGCCCAGATGTATTCAGTTTGATGCTTATCCTATAATCTCAAAACATCTCATTGCAAAGGACCCGGATTGATAAACGGCTCAAGAAGCTCTCCATGTTGATGTTCTACATTCATCTGTAACACAATAGACAAAATAGATCAAATTTAAAACACAAATTTAACAAAACTGCTAACTGAACTAACAAAAGACATAACTGAAATAACGAAAAACCTAACTTAACTAACGAAATACCTAGCTAAACTAACAAAATACTAATTTAATCAATAATATCTTAGAAATCAATAATAACTAATTAAGTAAAAAGAATAACTTATAAATTAATCAATTCGAAAACCTAGAGGTGGCTGGTTAGTAAAACCGGCGGTTAGCTAGTTAAAACCGCTGGTTATAAACCTCGAAATCCCTCAACTGAAACCGAATTGGATAACCGGCTAAACTGGTTATGGTTTGATGGTTATACGGCTAACATGAACATACTACATCAACCTGCTGAACCACTACATCCCATCTTGTCACCTTGGCCCTTCATGCAATGGGGGATGGATATAGTGGGCAAACTACCCAGGGCACCCGGGGGCAAAGTGTTCATGTTAGCCATGATAGATTACTTTTCGAAATGGATCGAAGCCGAATCCAGCAACAAATTGATAGTTAACAACCTGAAGAAAAAACTTGATCAAAAGAAAGGAAGATGGGCTGAAGAGCTACCCCTGGTACTTTAGGCTGACAGAACCACTCCAAAAGGAGCAACCGGGAAAATGCCATATTCCTTGGTGTTCGGTACTGAAGTTGTTCTCCCTGTGGAATTCTCAGTCCCCACAGCCAGATATGGTTTAGCAACCCATAAGATAACCAACTTATCCTCACAAATGATTTAGACACTATTGATGAGCTCAAAGATATGGTCAGAGTCAGGATGGCTGCCTACCAGCAGAGGATAGCCAAATCGTACAACAAAAATGTTTGCATTAGAAGGTTTCAAGTTGGGGACATGGTCCTAAGAAAAGTTTTTCAGAACACAAAGGAACCAAATGCAGGCAAATTTGCAGCCAAGTGTGAAGGACCTTACCTAATTGATGCGGAGGCTAGAAAAGGAGCCTACAGCCTGTCAACCTTAGATGGCTTGAGAATTCCGAGGAATTGGAATGTTGTCCACCTCAAGTTGTACTTCATGTAAGTTATGAACTTATCAACTTCCGTTCCAGAGATCAGGTATGATTCATTTTTCTTTATGTTGTTCTTTCAATATAATTTATATATTTCAACCATTTACTGACTTAAGCATCAGAGGGGTGTTATCCAAGCGAACACCCACCCTAACCAGTTTCTGTTTTGCAAGATGAGATGATACTAGCAACCTACATGAACCCAGGTCGACCAAACAAAAGATATGTCAAGCTGTTCAACATATCAAAAACTGGTAAATCTTTACACAACACATCTTTAAATCGCAACTTATTGGGATAAATTTAAGCCTATTCTATACTTGTCATCAAGGAAAAAAGGTACACTCCTTCTATAAAGGTTCAAACGTCTTACACCTTTCTCAAGCTGTCATGGTTATTTACACCTTCGCCTGAGCGCACGTTTTTCATGTTTTAGCTAAGGTGTAGGTGGGCCAATGTGTCAAGTACATATTGATTACCTTCTTGCCCTTAGTTAAGATTATGAACCCAATTTAAAATCACTGGTTGTAACATTAACATGTTACCAAATGGACATCAGAACAAAAAGCGGAAACGTCTTTTCCATTTATTGGCAAATTATTTCTAAACATGAAGTAACATCATCAGAATGTTCCAAGTGGACATATGTGACATCCCACGTTCTAAAAAGAAAAGAAAAAACCCTTTAATCAAAAGCAACACCTTTGCCTTTGTCCATTCTCCCTCCTTCCTGAGTTTCACCAACCTGCTCCAACCTATCCACATTTCTAGAATTCACCTCACAAGGCCTTTCACGAACAATCCTTTTTAAAGCAGCATATTCCTCCTCCAAGTTCCAAGCTGAGTGTTGACTAGCTTGATATTCTCTGATCATCTCGATTCTAGCATCAAAGACGGATTTAGCAACTTCAGCCACTAGTTCATCGCGAAGGTTTTCCATCTCTTTAACATGTTTCTTTCTAACTTCTTCCATCTCTTCCTCCTTCGCTTCCAACATGTCAAAAGCTACTTTGAAGTATGCCTCGTATTCCTTTTTCTCCATGGTCAAAGTGACAACTTTATCTTTCCACCACTTGATCTCGTTAACCATCATCTTAACCGCAGTTATTTCCTGAGTCAAAATGTTTTTATCAAAACAAAATACGAGTTCAAAAATCGAAGAAGAAAGATATATTCTACCTTAGTTTCTAGCACATCCTCGTTGGGTGTAGCTTCTTCTACATCCGTTCTCCCTTATCTTTTCCTCTTTACTCCTGATGTAATTCCAAATTCCAATCTAGATACTGGAAGTGCATCCTTCGCCTTTCCCTTATACTTGGCAACTAGGGCCTTCGCTGCAAACCTAGGCTTCGAACAGACGGCTGCGAAAAACAAAAGTAAACATCCTGACATTGGTGAGAAGCCCAGATCTAACGTCAAAAGGAACTTACCAAATGACATCTCTTCCCTCAAAATATTTCAGCAAACCGAAGTTCTTCGAAGGAGTCTCCAACATATATCAACCAAATCAAGTTATCATCCCTTACATATAGAAGAATTATCTTCCAACATCCTTATTTACGGATTATGTGCTAATCCCTACCTCAATTTAAGCCTTAACAATTCGTGAAACAAGTAGAACATTTCGCCTTCCAAATTTAGAAATCAGGCGGTTAGAGATAGAATTTTTGAAATTCAAATTTACACATTTGGATATCCCAAAAATTTAGGGGCAATTGTTCGGGGTAAAAAACCTACAGCAACATGTTACATCTTGACATCTCATCTTGTGATAACAACTTGGCGACACAACTTGGTGGACTCTACACACTGGCCGTAATTATTGAAAGGCGACATTATAGGGACCGTTTCCAAGACTTCGCCAACGTTATAGACCAAGTCAAAGAAGGTCATCTACAAACGTTCACTTGTTAAATCACAACGAATATCTTGGTCATCAACCACATGCGAGATTCATGGTACAAAAGAAGGGATTACATTTATCTTTTTACTACCGTTATTTTTATATATATTTAAACAAGAAAACACATATATACACACACTCACATACTCAGTTAGCAACACGCTTTGTACTTACATTTTCTCTCTACCATCACAAAACTAATAATATTCCATTGTTCCGAGGTTTTGTGCCGACGAACAAGTTGTTCAAGGACTTTCCTCGTTAAATCTCTTGTCGTCACATCTTGCTGTTGGGCTTTGGGGTTACAAACGCAGCGGAAGACTTAGAAATAACAAGCAAAACCCTAGCCCTTTAATCCGTCTAACATGAATAGTTAAAACCATGAAATCGAATTTACATACCTTAATTTTTATGTTGATCTTTCAAAACGGATCTTTGATTCAAATCTTATTTGAATCGATGAACAATCTTCTTATCTTTGAACCGTTGATGAAAGTTGGATCTTCTTCTTCCTTGTTTTACCTTGGTGATGAATCAACAATGGAGGTTTTCAAGCTTTAGGAGATAAAGTAACCTCCCTCTAATGGTGATCCATACGCGAACGAACCAAGAACGCTTCTTGTTGGATTGCTAGATGATCTTTCCAATTATTGAAACACTTTTCAATAATCAATGACTAATAATATGGAATTACTTGGAGTGTTTTTGATCTTTGATTCATAATCTAGATCTCTATTTTAGTGTTTCATAAACCCTAAAATAACATGTGTTTTGGCTGCCCAAAAAGATTGTATTTATATCATATATAAATCCCCTAACAATTAGGGTAGGAATCCTTGTCAAATCAAAACCTTTTCCACCAAGGAAACCGCGTACGGACAAGACCAGGACGCTGGCACGAGTCGTGCCCAAGAGCACGAGTCGTGCCCAAGCCTAAATTAAGTCGTACCACGATTCGTGATGAAAAAATCACTTGTGCGGATTCTTGTCACGAGTCGTCCCTTTTATCACGAGTCATGATCACGAGTCGTGCTCGTGGTCACGAGTCGTGCCAGGCAAAGCGTGTCGCGCGGTGAGTCGAGCCAATGGCAAACTATGTCGCGCTACAAACCATGCCAGATTTCCAATTTCCAATTTTCAGCCAGAATCAAATTCGCTCTTTGTGTGTGACCCAAATAGGAATTATATTTATGTTGGTAGTGAGTCGAAACATTGACCTCACAAGATATAAGTGGTTTCTAGCAAACCATTATATTCACCCAATTAATATAACATTAAAGCTTGATTTTTTCGATAGATCAAATGTCACAATCCCTTTGTCCACGATGTCCAATTGAACATGAGTCATGGTCCATGTCAACTCATACCGTTCAATGATTTCTCGATTCCGAATATGTTGATAATTCAAGTGCATTTGATCTTTATCAAATCTCTTGAGTATGGCCATACATTTCATCAACATTATTCATAGAGGGGCTCAAGCAAACATCTCTCTCACACAGAGAGGGACAAATCCCATCTTGACTTATCATTCTTCCCTATATGAATTCAATCGTGCCAACATAGCCCTTATTGCTATCCTATTAAAGATAGTGTTAGACTATATCAAACACGACGTTCATCATGTGGAAGACGATGATAATCTCAGGTACAAAGGATTCAATGACACTATTATCATGGGATTTAATCATGACACATATGACTATTGACCATGTCATAAATCTCATCGGTAGGTCATGTCCAATACTTTTTCTCTAGCAAGTATTCATAAGTGTAATATGCATCACATGCATATAATCATCTCCATGATTATCCATTACCAACTTATACTAGCTATTCTCAATAACTAGGGGCGCAGTTCAATATAATAAACATGTAAACATATAATGAACCAAATAAACTTTCTCTATTATAAATGATAAAGACGATTACATAACGACATTGATTAGTCATGATTATCATCGGCCTAGGGCATAACATCAACAGAAATTACATTATCATATTCCATTGTGACCCATATTTCTCTTTGAAGTTCAATTGCTTGAATTTGACCAAAATAGATCCTAAGTTATCGTTTACCCTTCCATCAAATATGGAACTTGACCTTTTACATTCTATTTGTTGTCAAAAGTCAAAGTTAATAAGGTCGTTGAATGTGGGTCGTTCTGGGAACTCCTTGTACAGTTCAAGTTATGTTTATTCGGGTCAAATCTATGTTGGTTCAATGCCTCTTTATGTGGGTCAAAGAGCTTATTGTTGAAAATTAGCATATGGATATTACTAGAAGGACTTACTGTTTGGCCCTTCCCAATAGCCACCTGCAAAACTCCAAATATCTTTACCTGATCATATGGATATTAGAATTTGGAACCCCTCCTGTGTTGGCTTTGCTCCAGCGTAGCTACGGTCCATGAAGATGCAAACACGTCCCTATAAGAACATGCGGCAAAATTGTAGCCTTCCGCTGGAGCGCGCAACAGGCATGAGCAGTTTCGCTTCCACGGACATTATCACCTTGTTTGGAGAACACACGAGTTGCTAATATTGTGTGATTATAAAATGTTGAACATGCATGAGTTGGAAGATGGTACCATCATCACCCAGGCTGGCTGTCCATGTTTCAACTGTTCCCTCCCCCTATAATGATCGAATTCTTTGATTTACCCGTCGAACCCTTATCTACAATACTAAATAGAAGTGTACAGACAAAGACAGACGGCGTAAACCAAATAAAGAAAGCCATCCCAAACCCAAACACACAACCCCACATACCCTTTACCAAAATGTACACAACTTTCTGGTCAAGTTCCTAGTAGTCAAATCAACTCATCCTTTGACTGGTCAACTATTTCGTAAATTTGACAAAATATTTGTACTCATTTACTGACCCTAAATTACCCTCTCTTTTTTTCCCTATCATTTTCCATGCTTATTGCTTTTAAAAAATGGATTTTCTGTATACACAAAATAGAAGGACAAGTAATTTGCGGGAGATCCCAATGTGGATTCCCCTTGTAATTTGTATCATTTGGGAAATTACAAATTGATGTCATGACTATACATTTATGCTTCACCGTGTTAGGAAGTTAAAATTTTAGGCTCTGAAATTGAAGCCCTCATTTATTCATTTGCCAAAACAGAGGTTGCTTCTTCCCCTGCCCAAATATTTCCATAACTATCATATGCCCATCTTCTAATCTCATCTATGTGTCAGTGTGTGTTTATGTGTGTAGAGAGAGAGAGAGAGAGAGAGAGATGGTAATGATCAATGAGTTTGATTATCATACAAACCTAATAATATACACAAGAAGATAGAAAAACGATTCATCTAAGCTATGGTATTTAGGTATTTGCTATTACCATTTTGCCCTCCTCTTGATGAATCTCCTTCTGAGATAATACTGGAGATGTGGAAAGTGATGAAAAAGTTGAAGCAGCAGAAGAATAAGAAGAAGAATCAGAGCAAGAATTAGAAGCAAGCTCAACTAGCAAATCCACAAATGCACCAACTATAAACTCATGATTCTTCTTCCCATTCATCCTCAAATACCATCTTAACAACTCTTCAAGACACTCCCAATCCTTCAATCCATGACTCTCCACCATCTCCTCCATTGACTTCTTGAAATCCTCGTACGGATCCTCCGAATCCATCGCCATCACCACACTCTCCTTGAACGGAAGCGCATCATCATCACCCTTATCCGTAATCGTGTCATCCGCCTTTTCTATTAAAATTGAGCTTGTGTCACCGGGCTCGAAAAATAGCCGTTCAGACCGGGCCCCACGTATGATCAACTCGACCGATTCCCCGCCCATGGTGCAGTGCTCATCGGACTCGGTCGATATGCTAGCCGACTCTGATGAGTTGGTGAAACAATAACCGGAAACCGGTGTATCGGATTCTTCCGGGATGTGATCGAAGAAGACGGAGTTAACCGTCTTGAACACGTCGTCGTCACCGGCCCGGAAAGAAAGGGTCTTTGGGTGCTTACATGAAGGCCATTGCCATGGCTGTGTAGTGTTGGTAGTAGTAGTATTGATTGACTCTTTGTTCTTGAAGAGAGAAGGGATCAACTTCATATTCTTGTTCTTGCCCATCTTAGTTAAGAAAAACTTAAAGCAACCCTTTTGTTGTTGAGTTGTGGGGTGGCTTTTTAATTAGGAATGTGATGTGAATCTTGTGAAAGTATATATATATATATATATATATATATATATATATATATATATATATATATATATATATATGTGTGTGTGACTGTGTGTGTGTTGTTGGTGTGGTATTAATGGTGATCAGATGTAATGGGAGAGGTGGATAATATATAAAGGTGGGGGTGGGGGTGGGGTGGGGTGGGGGTGGGGGTGGGGTGAGAAGGTGGAAGGGAAATGGGGACCGGTAGGACCTTTCATGTGTGTATTTAATTCTTTGGTTGAAAGAATTTGCTGGTTATTTAATGCTGCAGTATCACACAGCAAATAAACATAGGCACTGTACTACCTTTTGGTTTGGTTCCGGTGTAAATGGTTTGGCTTGGTTTGATTTTGGGTGTAAATATTTTGGTTTAGTTTGGTTTGGTTCGGTTTTGGGGATTAACGGACCGAACAACTGATCATCGATTTGAAATAATTTCAAACCGAATCAAAACACGAAAAATTCAAACTGAACCAAACTAAACCGCTATGATTTGATTCAAACCGGGGTTTAATTATGTGGTTCAAACCACAGATCATACCGCAGTCCAGACCACGGTTCATACCGCGGTCCAGACCGTGTTTCAATATATGGTTTAGAATACGGTTCAAACCATGATTCACGTCGCAACTCATTATCACATTTGTTTAAATTTTTCTTGATCATGGAGGAAAAGCGAAAGATGCGGGTGTTTAATAGGAAATTCGGAGGAAGAGAGAGATTAGAGGAAAAGAGAGGCCGAAGGAAGAAAAACATTTTAAAATGTCGATCGTGTAGAGAACGTGATTATTTATGTGTCGAATGAAAATAACAAAATGATGAAATTAATATTAAATAAGATATAAAACGGGGGTTAGGATAAGTCTATTTAATCTATGTTTTCTATTGACCTACAGAATATTAATAAACATACGAAAATATTAAATAAAATACAAAATGGGGGTTTGGATTAGTTTATGGTGTGGTTTGATTTCACTGTTCGGTTTGGTAGTTCGGTCTCGCGATATCAAACAACGTTTGGTTTGATTCGATTCGGTTTGATTTGGTATACGGGGGTCAGACCATAGATGAAAAAACCAAAATATTACTTTTTAAATATTTATTTACCAAAATAACATCAAAAAAAACTTATTTACCAAAATAACACTTTTTTTTTTTAACCGGCACCCCATTTTCCCTTTTTAAACAAAATTCGGAACCTCTATTTTCGGTTTTAAAAATCATTTTTTTTTGGTAAATTCGACAATGCTACTTTCGGTTTTAAAATAATTTTTTTTTTTAGTGTGTAATCCGGCATTAGAGATGCCAGTTTTAAAATTAAACTTTTTTTTTGTATGTTATGTCGAATCAATCAGAGAGGAATTAAATATTTTTTAATTGTGTAATCCGGCATTAGAGATGCCGGTTTTAAAAGTAATTTTTTTTTGGTGTGTTATGTCGAATCAATCAGAGGAATTATTTTTTTTAATTGTGTAATTCGGCATTAGAAATGCCGGTTTTAAAATTAAAAAAAAAAAAAAATTTTTGTCATGGGTGTTTGTTTGTTTTAAAAAAAAATTTTGTTTTTTGCTTTGTGTGTCACGGGTTGTTTGATACCAAGTGGCCAGTTTTCTTTTTAACGTGAACTTAGGAAAGAAAATTGAAGGAAGAAAAGAAAGAGAAGAAGAAGCCTTAGGAAAGAAAGAGTAAGAAGAAGAACTTCGATAGAGGAGGTCTATCAAAAATTAATACTAAGTAAGTATTATATCAATTATTTATGTTTCTACTCATTATATATACAACTGCTTAGTATTCTTTTGTTGTTAATTATGTAAATTTATACTCCCTCCGTCCCACAACAAGTGACACAGTTACTGTTCCGCACGGGAATTAAGGAAAAAGTGAAAAGGTTGATGTGTTGTGAGTGTAGATAGTTGAGTAGGAGAGAGAATGAGTGGAGAGAATAGTAAATTATAATGGTGTTGTGAGTATTAAAATAATGTAGGTGAGAGAATGAGTGGAGGGAATAGTAAAGATTCTTTGCCATTTTAGGAAGTGTGACTTATCAGTGGGACGCCCAAAATGGCAAAGTATGTCACTTGTTGTGGGACGGAGGGAGTATTATTTTTTGTTAAATTATTATGATTTGACTATGATATTTGTGTGTCAGATGGATCAATTTGCAGTGCAATCTTTTGTTGATCCAGGGCCGATAAATGATTCTGTATTGACTTCATAGGCTAACCATCGATCGAATTATATTTGGGCTGGACAACCAGTTGAGAAAGTTAGAATTAGGGGTTCAACAGGGCTGCCCAAAATATTGGATTGGAGGATAGTTGAAAGTCTCAAACATGCTGAATTTTACGGGGTGTATAATTTGGGTCATTTCAAAATAGATTGGCATTTGATAGAGGCTTTGGTTGAGAGATGGTGTCCAAAGACCCACACCTTTCATTTACCCGTAGGAGAGATGACTATCACATTGGAGGATATTGGTATGCTGTGTGGCCTTCCTATAGATGGAGATGCTGTGATTAGTCGAGAAACTTCTAAGAAAAAGGGGGAATGGATTGAGTTATGTGAAGAGATACTTGGAATTACACCATCTGAAAGTGAACTGAAAGTTTGTTCATTGTCTGTTACAAGAGTTCTACAAGCCTTTCCGTACTTTGGTGAGCTTCCCCCAAGGGCGGAGCGGTGGATGATTGATCGGTACACCCAAGCATATATTTTTCTATGCTTGGGGGGCTAGTCTCATGGCAGATTCTAGTGACAACAAATTGAAGCTAATATACCTGTCACTGCTGAGGGACGTTCAGAATATTGGAGATTATAGTTGGGGTAGTGCAGTATTGTCCTTTCTATACAGGGTTGTGTGTAGCAACGAAACCTAGTTCAAAAACTTGCGCTGGTTTCTTAACTATTGTCCAGGTATGTAAATTATATTTGATTGCATGATACTAGTGGACTAAACATCTTTCTTACATGACTTTTTTTATATATATAGCTTTGGGCATGGGAGAGGTTGTTGTGTACACAACCTATTAGGCGTCAAGTAGACATACTTTAGCAGGATGGATCGTTGCCATTAGGTTGCAAGTATTCTTATTTTACTTCATTTTTCTTATGATCTGTTTATTATTTATTCACTTTTTAGTCACTATTTTTTATGTCAATTGCTCCGTATGTAGGTGGAAGGGTCCCCTTTCATGTTCAACTATTACCGCCCACAACCACCGTGGCTACCGAGATCAGCTTTCGCTTTTGACCGAGGATCAGGTTATTTGGCAGCCATATTTAGGTGTCAGATGTCCATATTTTTGCTATCAGGGCCAGAATATATGGAGGGCGAAGACGCCCCTTGTCTGCTTTGATAGGATTGAGTGGCACATTCCAGATCGTGCTATGAGGCAGTTCAGGATGTTGCAACGGATCCCTCCCGATTGTGACACTAATGAAGAACTGCATCGGATTGACCGTCGAGGTCGATCAAAGGCGAACTTGATGATCTTACATCGGGAGTACATAGATATGTGGGACAGACGAGATGATATGGTTATTGATGGAAACTATGGTGTGGAGGAGGTGGACTATACCCACATATATATGATATGGTACAGATCTATTACTCGGACGTTGATACAGAATCCGTCCACTGTAGAGGATCAGGGGTACAGGGGACATGCTACTTGTTTTGAGGGTTTGGTAAGCTTTATACTTAATATAATGATTTTACCATTTTTAACCATTATATTTGTAATAATTATTTTGCTTAATTTTGTTTAACAGATTCAAAACCTTCAACGCCTGTACATATCCAACCAGACCGCCATATCCAACGAAATGGAGCTATGCAGTATGGTCTCACAAGAGAAACTTCTAGACCGTAGTATCATCCAACAATCGTTGGCAGCTATTAGGCAGCAGCAACGATTGGATGCCCAGCAAGCTCCCCCATCACCGGTAGATAGTGTTCGAGGGGTGCGACAGAGGCAAAATCAGGTTCGTGGACATGCCCGGCACATGCATGAGGAGCAAGAGATGGGGTTGCAAGATGAGGAGGAGGCGGAGGATGAAGAGGAGGCGAGGGATGACGAGGATGACGAAGAGGGAGTTAGGGGGAATGCGGAGGGGAGAAGAGATATGAACATGTTAGACACAGGTCAATTTGGGTCATTTACGGGGATGCTTAATCAGGTACATTCTATTGGACCAGATGGGCAGAGCGGTATCACTCAAACAGATTATACTCGGACTCCATCTCAGGTACTTGGGTTTTCACAATTTTCACAATCTCCTAGTTTTACGCCTAGTTTTACGCCTAGTTTTAGTTTGTCTCCTACCACATTTCCTGATGAACCATCCATAGACCCTCATCGGCCATCTTCATCTATAGACCCTCATCGGTCATATTCATCTAGGCAACGTTTGCCAAGCTTATTAGATCACATGCTTCGAAGAGGGTCTAGGAATCGCAATCCTCGTAATCCTTTCACCCCATCTGACTGGCAGTGACGGATTTCCTATGTGACCGGGATATGGCCACTAAATGTTTGGATTGATTATTATAGGATTTCTTGTATCTTAATTCATACTATTTCTTTTATTGTTACTTTATCTTTTTTGAAAGTGTAAGGCTATTGTGAAAACCATTAGTTAGTAGTTAAGGGTTATGTATTGTGAAAACAATTCGTGATCCTCGTTGTTAAATTTTGAATTCAATAAATGACAAAAACCCACTTGGTTACTTTACGTTAATTACTTTACACTAACTTATTCATATATATACATTCAAATCCGGCACTGCCAATGTCGGTTTTATCTTAACTGACAAATCCGGCACTGCCAATGCCGGATTTATCTTAACTGACAAATCCGGTACTGCCAATGCCGGTTTTATCAAATCTGAATTTCCCCTTTAAAAGAAAGGACCAGTTTCATTATAACCTCGTTCATAGCTTCATACAAAACCTAAAAATGAATCCTAGTCTCCCCTGCCATTCCAATCGACGTCCTCATTCCTTCGACCAAACATCTGCCCCTCAACCCTCTCACCTCTCTCAAATAAATCTCTCTCAACCCTCTTCAGAGCGTCTGATTCCTGGTCCCGCTGGTATAGTGCAGGCCGCTATGCGTCAAAGAAATCGCGATCGTCAGAGCGTTTCTTCTCAGGAATCTCTGATTCCGACCCAAGAGTATGTAGGGAGAGTGTTGGGTATGCATGTCTTAACCTTTCTATTTTGTATTAGATTTGATTGATACCATAACCTCCTGTCTATTTTAAGGACTTTAGGACCCTATGTAATGAAGCTTAGACTTCAATTTTTTTAGCTAAGTCCATTCTATAGAATAGGTTAAATTTAGGCTTGAAGACTGGCACAAGACTCATTGGATCTAAGGATATGCAGTTCAGAAGTTCAAAACCGCCTAGTGGAATTCCTGGTTAAGAACCGCTCCTGAACTCCAGTGTGCAAACCGCCTTGTTAAACCGCACATGCAACCGCATTGCAGTTCCAAATCTCAAACCGCACTGAAGGATCCTCAAACACTGGTGAAACCGCACTTGTCAAACCGCTCCTTACCAGGACCGCTCCAATGATTGGCTACTTGAAGTGAACCACTTTTTACCGTTGAGATCCACGTCAGCAATATCAAAAGTCAACCACCATATCTTGTCACGTGATTCAATGTTAGAGAAGATCTGCAAGGATCTTGAATAGGTGACAGGTGTCCTAACCTCATTGCTTGCAGCTGGAGCCTGATCAGCTTTATCTGCAACTGTTGTACCAAAGGACAAAAGTGGATATTGTGGACCAATGAGATTGCATCAAGTACTGTCCTTACAACAGCTGTGTCCAACGGCTAGTTTCTTGATGCTTGGGTATAAATACCCCTAATCTTCACCATTTGAAGATTGCTTGAAAAATGGAGAAGTCTTTGTGTTCATAGAAGCTGAAGCTCGCCGTAAATTCATAAGTCCTATGAATCTTCATCTTCTACCTTCAAGAAATATTCCCAAATTTTAAATCAAGCCTTAACACATTCAAGAATCATTGAGCTCTACATCTCTCAGATTTAAAGAGCCTTGATCTTGAACACACACACACCTCACTTGTTTAAACACATAGTTTATTCATTTGAGATACACTGGTTATAGTCTAGGATTTGTTCTTCATAGAAAAGATTTTATTGTACTTTGTAATCTCTCAAATACTTAATATAAAATCTCTCTTAGAAATCCAAGACTAACCATCTTGGTAGTGGACGTAGATCGTTTATCGATTGAACCACTCCAAATAGCGTGTTCTTATTTCCTGCATTTATATTTCTTGTGCTTACTAATTATTTATCTCTGTCTCTGTTTGATCTTTATATAGTTATCCTTTATTGTGAAATAGTGTTTGGAGTTAACATTGTCAAAGCCTCACTTTTTGCAAACTGCACCTTCTGTAAACCGCACTACTAAACCGCTTTGCAAAACCGCCTCTCCCAAAACTGCTTTATAACTCATATATTCCGCTGTGCATTTTACAACTCTACTTGCAGTTTTTTACACACTGCAAGAGGTTTTGTAAGCTTAGAGGTTTAGTTTTTAAAGAGGGCAAAAAATTTGTAACAGCTATTCACCCCCCCTCTAGCTGTATTTTCACCCTTATTGCCACCTTTGGGACCAACAAGTGGTATCAGAGCAAACACTTTTTAAAACCACTGTTTTTCAAGCTTAACAGCTTGTGTGCCGATTTGTTATGGCAACCTCAAAGACAATGACTACTGTTAACTATTCACACATTCCAATGTTGGACGAAGACCACTTTGACATCTGGAAGTGCCGAATGCTTATTCACTTGGAAACTATAGATGAAATGCTGGTGGAGTGCGTAATCAATGGCCCTCTAATTCCAATGAAGGCTAACACTGATGCAACCACCAATGCTGAAACTCCAGAGGTCAAAAAGCCAAAAGATGAGTGGTCGGATGAAGAGAAGAGATTAGTTGCCTTGGACAACAAGGCAAGGTTCATCATTTCTGGAACCCTCCCCGTTTCAACTCTTCAGAAAGTGATGTACCTCAAAATTGCAAAGCAGATGTGGGATGCCATAGAGAGCTACTTCGAAGGTGACGAAGAGTGCAAGGAAAACAAATTATACACTGTTGAAAGATCCTACAACAACTTCAACAGAAAATCCAACGAAACCTTGCGTCAAACCTACGATCGCTATGTTGAGGTAGTTAATGCTTGTAGATCTCTTGGTAAAACTTTAACCGATAAGGAAATCAATATTACTTTCCTATCTGCTTTAGGTTCTAGATGGGTAAATAAGGCTACCTCTCTAGAAGACTCCAAAGTATTGGGTACTTGGTCGTTAAGTAACTTGTATGCCAATCTTAGAGTCTATGAACTTAAATTAAATCATATTGAAGAGATTGAAGGAAAAACCAAGTCGCTTTCTATGTTCGTAGTGGAACAAGAGGAGAAACCATCTACATCCAATCAAACCACTGATCCTTCCATATCAACCTCATCACTCATCGAGATGGATGATGATGATTTTGCCATGTTTGTGAAAAGATTCCAAAAATTTAGAAAATCTTCAAAACCTTTCACAAAATCATTTTCAAAAGGCAAACCTCCTGCAACATTCTCTAGGGCTGCAGATACAAAGAAAAAGAGTGACCTAGTTACTACAACTGTAGGAAACCTGGCCACTTTGCATCTGAGTGTCCACAGCCTAAGTATGAATATATGAAAAAGAAAACCTCTCCTGCGAAATTTTCTCGTCGCAAGGGAATGGTTGCTGAGGAGGAAGAGAACTCCAAGGAATTAGCAACTTGGATTGAAACAGATTCTGATGATGGAAGTGATGATGAAACCGAAGAGGTTAATCTCTGCTTAGTTGCAGACGCTTCTGATGAATCAGATTCTGAATCATTTGAGTTGCAAGATATGGAAGAAAAAGAGGTTTTTGCAAAACTTTCAAATTATAAATTGGATGATGATATCAAACTTACTCCTAGCGTTAAGATAGGAAATTGCTCGTATTCACGTCCCATTTTTTCATCTAAAAATGCTCCACCTTCAAAAGCAATTCCAAAGAAAATTTTGAAAAAGGTGGTGGAAGAGGTTTCTCCCATGGAACATGAAAAGATGTTCAAGGAAGCTGAAATGGTGATCCATCAATTATCTAATCTTAAGAAAGCCTTAAGCTTAGCTCATGATGAACTTAATCTGTACAAGACGGAGAAAACTGTGATGAGGTCTGAAATTTCAAATCTTAAGGACCAAATCAGAAGTATGACTCCTCTTGCTGATCAGAACCGCATCCTTGAAACTAAGGTTACTGCACTTCAACTCCGGAATGATGACTTGGTAACCCAAATCAACGATCTCCAAAAGATTATTGATTCATGGCTCAAGTCTTAATCCACCAAGGATAAAATCATGGACTCCCAAGTTCCTCCTGGAATTAAGGAAGGCCTAGGTTTTGGATCTGAGGAAGAGGAGAAGTGTGCATCCTCGAGTGAAAAGGATGAGGAAATTTTAGAACTAACTAAAGAAATTCCTAAGGGGAAGCATGCTAAAAGCAAGGGTAAAGGACAACAAATAAATTATGTCTACCCTAAAGGGAAGCAATATGGGAAGAACTCTCAGATGAAGCCAAAGGATTCTGAGAGTGTAGCTTCACAAGAAATGGCTTATGGAGTTGGCCGCATCCCTAAAACCGCCTCTGGTGGAACTAGAGATGCTGGCAACCACAGGTCTGACCGCGCCTCTTCTTCGACCGCTCCTCCTGCCTTCAAAAGCAGGAATAGCGTTCCTAGAAAATACGTGGTCAAACTAAAGCCAGTTCCTTTTGTCCCAGCTACAACCGCTCCTCCCAAACCGCATGCAACTCCTAAGAAGAGTAAGGAGTTAGTAAAACCTCATGAAGCTTGTAGCTATTATAAATGTTCTGTGTGTAATAGTTTAGGTCACAAGGCTGGAGAATGCCTTTTGCGGTTCACATCCAATGCCAGGAAGAGTAAACCTCTTTCTGTCAAGCAGGTGTGGGTCGTAAAGAGTTGCTAACTTCAGGACCCAAGGAATAAAGGGGGACCTCGTTCTTAATGTTTATATTTCAGGTCCTCTGCTTCATGGCTGGTCACTCCAAGGAAAATGAATGGTATCTAGACAGTGGCTGCTCAAGACATATGACTGGAGATAGATCATTACTAGAAGATGTCATTGAAGCAAGTGGTCCGTCTGTAACCTTTGGTGACAACAACAAAGGCAAGACCATTGGATATGGTATCATAAGGAGAGGAAACCTAACCATTGAGAAGGTTTCTCTTGTTGAAGGACTCAAGCACAACCTCCTCTCAATTTCTCAATTTTGCGACAAAGGAATGCTTTGCAACTTCACGTCATCAAATTGCTTTATCAAAGATAGCATTTTCGGCGTCACCCTACTCACAGGGATTCGTAAGAGTAATATTTACATTATTGATCTAAATTCTGCATGTAGTATTACTAATCTCTGTTTTGTAGCTAAGAATGTGAGCGAAAATAGTTGGCTTTGGCACAAGAGGTTGAGCCACTTGAACTTCAAGTATCTTGCAAAGATTGGTAAGGAAAACCTCGTTCGTGGTTTACCCAAAGTGGCTGACCACCATCCAGAGAAATGCAGTGCATGCCAGCTTGGTAAGCAGTCCGCGTCGTCTTTCACCAGCAAGACTGTGAGCACCCCAACCCAGAACCTAACGCGTGTCCCGAGCTTGAGAAGCTCAAACTAAGAAAACCCATCTTAAATTTTTTTTAAACTTTTATTTGCCTTTACAAGAAAACCAATTCTCAATTTCCCATAAACAAAATCAAATAATAATATCTCCACTTAGAGGAATTTAAACAAATACTTTAATAACCATACTTAATTAATTACATTGAAAACCCTAATTAACATTGTTTAACAAAAGAGTTTTCCTTACAACTTATAAAAGAGTAATACTTAAATATGACTTCCGACAACCCACTCATATACCTATCCTGACAAATCCCAAAAGCAAGAGTCCAAACTCTTTCCCCGGCCTCACTGGTTCAGGTCACCTGTCTCAGCACAATCTAAAACAGTAAAAGGGAAGGGGTGAGAATAAATCTCAATAAGCTATTATGAATGCAGCAAAATGCCAAACAAGATGCAACACATAGCATGGTTACACTAAGCACATTATTAAAGCGATAAACACCTTATGTTACCTCATTTTACCTTTCCCGTCTGAACAATAAGTCGTACAACATGGGAGTGAAACTCCTCTCTTTGGTGAATTGCCTCCAGCACATTCACCGCTTATAGGACTCATACTCCAGAGATCCATATAAGAAAATCAGATACTAAATCAGAGTATCCAACAATAATACCGCTATCTGTAAAGCTTTTGACTTAATACAGAAGCATTCCCCCTAATCACCAAATCGCAGCGGTCTGTAAGGCTTTTGGCTCAATACAGTCGCTAGCACACCCACTCTGTGGCCACAGAGGGGAAAGGTCACAGGTATGATGAACCTTCAATCACTTATAGAACAAATCAGTAATTGATTGAATTCCATCATACCCCCTTATCATTCATAACACGTTCAAGCACATAATAGATACTTGAAATAAATCCACAAAAAGGGATAATAATATAACAACATGGTAAAATATACTCATGTTAAATCAATACTATAGTGCCATATTCATTTAATACACTATGCATAATACCATTAACGAATATAAATTCAAATAAGGTATCCATATAACCACATAATTCACACCGGGATGCAATATAATCAATATGCCAGATAATTCACAATTGGAATACAATACAACCATATACCAAATAATCCCCACCGGGATGCAATATAACAATACCAAATAATCCCCGCTTGGGATACCATGCCACAATGTGATACACAAACATCTCTGACTAACGCAATAATGTAATTATAGTCTCTACACTATTCAACTAATCACCAAGGGTATGAGGCAAGTAAGGCCACTATATATCATAAATCATTCCTACATAATCATTACACAACCTCGAATATCCTCAATAAAAGTTCAAGATCTACTTCCCAAGTTTGAACCACCTTGGTGAAGTTACAATTCAAGCTTATCAACCATTTTCCGGACCATATTCTATATCACAAGGTCTCTATGAAGGTTCAAGCTCAATTTACTAAGTGGGAGTCACAATTTATAAGTGATCAATCAAGCTTACTAAACTAATTCAGGTTCAGCTTTAAAGTGAGATCTGGGGTCTTGGGCGACCGCCCTTGCCACTTGGGCGACCGCCCAAGTGAGTTTCAAAATATATACTAGTTCCTGCCCTCATGGGCGACCGCACACACCTCTTGGGCGACCGCCCAAGAGGGATTTCAAAGAAGCCAAGGTTTCTGCCCACATGGGCGCCCGCTCAAGCTCCCATGGGCGACGGCCCAAGGTCCCTTTCCAGCAACCCGAATTTTCTAAAGTCCCTTTTTACCTCTTTTCTTTTCCTTTCTAACCTTCTTTAGTTTTATGAACACTCAAAAGGATTTTCTAGCTTTACTAAGTTCATCATAATTCATGTAAACCCAAAATAATGTAAACCTAGATTATTTATCACTAAATCTTCCACCCATTTCATATATTCTAAATCATCATTCATGAACATTAACCTCATTCTATTTCATTTACCAAATCACTCAACTCTTATAAAGTTTCCAAAGCATGAAACAATCATCATTATAACAAGAACAACATTAAAGTCATTAACCTTTTATTTTCTTTATACCCTCCTTCTTCCAACTTAAACCCCCCCATTTCATACTAAAAATCAATTCATCCTTAATTAACCCATTTTACTCAAATAACCTTATTTAAAAATACAATATCCTTTTTCTTTTTTACAAAATATTCATTAACACATAAAATGTGCAATATTTAGAAAGAAGTCATAATAACTTACTTTAGAGTAGGAGATGGATTATGGATTTCTTTAGCTTGATAAGCTTCCCTAGTCGTCCCGAACACAAATGTACACCCGAATTGGAAAATGGAGGAGGATTGAGCTTACAAGTAGCTTGGAAGAGATTGCCTTTTGGAAGGAGTTCCCATGAATATTTTTGGAAGGAGGAAGATGAAGGATAAGGGATGGGGAGGTTAATAATGAAGGGTGAGGGAAAAAGGTATGAAGAAGTATGGGGAGGGATTCAAGGGTATGCCCCCCCCCCCCCCTTTCACTTCAAATTAATTGAGGCTTTCACCAATCTACACTCAAACCCTTTACTTCCTTCCTTTACATAAGAAAACTTAACTACTCACATTTTATTTATTTATCCATTTCTATTATTATACTTCTCCCAAGAACATTATTTTATTTCCCTTGAAATTCAAATGTTTTAAAATTATTTCCCAACCATCTCATTTTAAAATAAGAAATTAAAGACATGAAATAAATACATAAAGTTAACATAAATTTTAAAAGCATATAATATGATAATAAAATAGGTGCCTAGGGTTAGGGTCGTTACATTCACTCTCCCTTAAAGAAAATTCGTCCCGAATTTTAAACTAGCTTACCTTAAGGATCAATAACAAAGGTTACTCTCCCAAGCATTTTGAATTACAACTTCCAAATAGTTTTCTTAACGACATGATTCTTCTATACATTTTCACAACCCGAATACTTTAGGATTTCAATCCCCTAACTACAATCCTAATAATTCTCCACGGTTTCCCCACATAAGTCAAACCCGCCAAATCATCATTAATTGAAGAACTCCATGTGCACGAAGGATTATACAATTAAATTTGTCCATATCAAGCTTTGTACAGTACCCATTCCAATGCTAGACTAAAAACTGTTATTACATAAACTTGCTAAGGTTAATTAACTTCTCAACTTGAAAGGAAGTCCATCACACCACACATAACCTATTTTTCAAGAATCTAGATAGTCTTCTAATCTCTTTCCTTTAAGTAACTAAATCCTCCAAACTCTTAGGATCGGTAACAAATTCCACAAGAGAGCTTCAAAAAGGTAAGGTTCTCACTTAACAACATAAAACAATTGCAGCCACTCTCGAGTAGAGGGTAAGAAAATTCCGGTTTATCTAAGTTAACTTCCTCGAGGCATACGCTATTACTTTCCCATTTCTCATAATATCACCACCTATCTTCCTTTAATACGCACTTAAAATTCACAAAGTCCTCACATCCATTAGGTAAGGTAAGGATCAGACCTATAGTCAATCTATTCTCCATCTCTATCAATATGATTCATCCTTAGTACATCCTACACCATTTATATATTCTTTAGTGTTAACTAAATCAATGATTTTACAATTCCCAAAATTTCCCTAAAAATTCCTTCGGTAGCACTTGCCAACCCAAAGATCACGGACTCAATCCTTGCAAGATCCATGGTAACATCCGAGTTTAAGACTCCTCACAAGTAATCATTAACCCAACTCTCAAATAATTTTCATGATCTTCCCGGAACTTTAATTAACAAAGAGACCATCAATCCTAACTACCATAAAGCCATCAAACTAAGGATTAAAATTCTGATTATCATACTTAGAATCAACACATGAGATACCTTAATGGAAATACAATTACCATCTACTCACAACTAGCACGAAAATTTTTTCGAAAAGAATTCCTATGCAAGTCTAACACATACTAATTGCCCTTCACATTTTTAACCAAAACTTTCTGCCTTTAATGCTTATATAACGAGAGTACCATATGAAGGTTTATCTATATCAAATACCAATGTAATCAAATCAGGTATAGAAAAGGAGACTCACTTCTTATGATAGTCTACCAATGCACAACAACTACTTACCCATCTAGGTCAAGTATATCTCAAAATCATAAATTGGTAATCATACCAAATAAGCTGGCAATACATGCTCAGCCCTAACCACATCACCACCGTGGCAAACCAAAGGAGATTCGAGGTATTCTCTCATACGAGCAGAATCCTCTAACAATAAAACAAATTCTCAAGTAATATATGCCACATAGAAGCAACATGTGATGCTAAACATAAATGATATGAAACAGGATTTATAAAATGTGACCCCTAACTTCTGAGACAGGGAATATACCTCTAAGGACCGCTGAGGGATCTATCTCTCCTGGACCCGAAACACACACTCGATCACAGACCTTCTCTTTCGGTTCCCCTTCGTTATCCATTTTGGTACTACCTCTTTGTCGTCCACCCGGCTGACCACTGCTTGCTGTTCGTCCCCGCTGAAACTTTGGACAATTTCTCCTAAAGTGTCCCATTTCTCCACACTTAATACACCTACCTTGCTTACTCCAACAATGATCTTCGGTATGTCCAATCTTCTTGCAAAATTTACAAATCATCCCATACTGTTTGTTTATTGGCCTAGACGAAGAAGCTACAACAAGTTCCCCTCTCACACTTCCTGAAGTTAAAGCCCTTGGCTGTCCTCTAATGCTTTTGGATCCTTGTCCTAGATACTTTGGTTTATTTCTAATCCCACCTTCAGATTTTCCGCTATTTTCCTCAATGCTATTCTCGATCTTATATGCTCTATCTATGGCTGTCTGATAATTGGTGAAGCTATCAATCACTAATTTCTTCCTAAAATCAATCCTCAAACCTGTTACAAACCTAAGAACTCTTCTCACTTCATGCGATACCAAATGAGGGCAATACCTAGCTAATTCCTCAAACCGGACTGAATACTGGTTCACCGTCATGTTCCCTTGTTTTAGTCCTAAGAATTCAATCTCCTTTCTATCCCTTGTAACCATTGTAATAAAATAATCCTCGAACTGTTGAGTGAAATTATCCCAAGTCTGGGGCGTATGATCCCGCTCCCAACTCCCTTCAAATTCTGCCACCACTGATCAGCTGGACCTTCAAGTTTGTAAACGGCATACTTAACTTTCTCTTCGTTGCGACTCTCCATAACTTCAAAGATTTTGTTCATTTTCTCTAACCATTTTTCTGCTTTTAACGGATCCGGATATCCATTAAAACTCGGTGGATTCATCTTCACAAACCCTTCCCATCCATCACTTTGACATCCCTCAGGTTGATTCGGAACTGATCCTCTAGACTCCATATTCTGTGCAAACATCCTGAATAATTTCATCATTTCTTCATTCTGAATTCCACCTATACCCATATCTCCTTCATTTCCTAGGACCTTTCGCTGATCATCATTGCTTCCGGCCATTAGAACGAACTCCTGCATTAAACACTTGGCATCAATTACCACACATTCCCCTTAGTTTAGACATCTACCCTTGACCTCTAAACTAAGCTCTGATACCAACTGTGAGCACCCCAACCCGGGACCTAACGCGTGTCCCGAGCTTGAGAAGCTCAAACTAAGAAAACCCATCTTAGATTTTTTAAAACTTTTATTTGCCTTTACAAGAAAACCAATTCTCAATTTCCCATAAACAAAATCAAATAATAATATCTCCACTTGGAGGAATTTAAACAAATACTTTAATAACCATACTTAATTAATTACATTGAAAACCCTAATTAACATTGTTTAACAAAAGAGTTTTCCTTACAACTTATAAAAGAGTAATACTTAAATATGACTTTCGACAACCCACTCATATACCTATCCTGACAAATCCCAAAAGCAAGAGTCCAAACTCTTTTCCCGGCCTCACTGGTTCAGGTCACCTGTCTCAGCACAATCTAAAACAGTAAAAGGGAAGGGGTGAGAATAAATCTCAATAAGCTATTATGAATGCAGCAAGATGCCAAACAAGATGCAACACATAGCATGATTACACTTAGCACATTATTAAAGCGATAAACACCTTACGTTACCTCATTTTACCTTTCCTGTCTGAACAATAAGTCGTACAACGTGGGAGTGAAACTCCTCTCTTTGGTGAATTGCCTCCAGCACATTCACCGCTTATAGGACTCATACTCCAGAGATCCATATAAGAAAATCAGATACTAAATCAGAGTATCCAACAATAATACCGCTATCTGTAAAGCTTTTAACTTAATACAGAAGCATTCCCCCTAATCACCAAATCGCAGCGGTCTGTAAGGCTTTTGGCTCAATACAGTCGCTAGCACACCTACTCTGTGGCCACAGAGGGGAAAGGTCACAGATATGATGAACCTTCAATCACTTATAGAACAAATCAGTAATTGATTGAATTCCTTCATATCCCCTTATCATTCATAACATGTTCAAGCACATAATAGATACTTGAAATAAATCCACAAAAAGGGATAATAATATAACAACATGGTAAAATATACTCATGTTAAATCAATACTATAGTGCCATATTCATTTAATACACTATGCATAATACCATTAACGAATATAAATTCAAATAAGGTATCCATATAACCACATAATCCACACCGGGATACAATATAATCAATATGCCAGATAATCCACAATTGGGATACAATACAACCATATACCAAATAATCCCCACCGGGATGC
Source organism: Adenophora triphylla var. japonica (assembly GCA_022495995.1). Taxonomy (NCBI): domain Eukaryota; kingdom Viridiplantae; phylum Streptophyta; class Magnoliopsida; order Asterales; family Campanulaceae; genus Adenophora; species Adenophora triphylla. The sequence continues at coordinate 175,556 of JAFEMH010002299.1, read as the reverse complement.
AATATAACAATACCAAATAATCCCCGCTTGGGATACCATGCCACAATGTGATACACAAACATCTCTGACTAACACAATAATGTAATTATAGTCTCTACACTATTCAACTAATCACCAAGGGTATGAGGCAAGTAAGGCCACTATGTATCATAAACCATTCCTACATAATCATTACACAACCTCGAATATCCTCAATAAAAGTTCAAGATCTACTTCCCAAGTTTGAACCACCTTGGTGAAGTTACAATTCAAGCTTATCAACCATTTTCCGGACCATATTCTATATCACAAGGTCTCTATGAAGGTTCAAGCTCAATTTACTAAGTGGGAGTCACAATTTATAAGTGATCAATCAAGCTTACTAAACTAATTCAGGTTCAGCTTTAAAGTGAGGTCTGGGATCTTGGGCGACCGCCCTTGCCACTTGGGCGACCGCCCAAGTGAGTTTCAAAATATATACTAGTTCCTGCCCTCATGGGCGACCACACACACCTCTTGGGCGACCGCCCAAGAGGAATTTCAAAGAAGCCAAGGTTTCTGCCCACATGGGCGGCCGCTCAAGCTCCCATGGGCGACCGCCCAAGGTCCCTATCCAGCAACGCAGATTTTCTAAAGTCCCTTTTTACCTCTTTTCTTTTCCTTTCTAACCTTCTTTAGTTTTATGAACACTCAAAAGGATTTCCTAGCTTTACTAAGTTCATCATAATTCATGTAAACCCAAAATAATGTAAACCTAGATTATTTATCACTAAATCTTCCACCCATTTCATATATTCTAAATCATCTTTCATGAACATTAACCTCATTCTATTTCATTTACCAAATCACTCAACTCTTATAAAGTTTCCAAAGCATGAAACAATCATCAATATAACAAGAACAACATTAAAGTCATTAACCTTTTATTTTCTTTATACCCTTCTTCTTCCAACTTAAACCCCCCATTTCATACTAAAAATCAATTCATCCTTAATTAACCTATTTTACTCAAATAACCTTATTTAAAAATACAATATCCTTTTTCTCTTTTTATAAAATATTCATTAACACATAAAATGTGCAATATTTAGAAAGAAGTCATAATAACTTACTTTAGAGTAGGAGATGGATTATGGATTTCTTTAGCTTGATAAGCTTCCCTAGTCGTCCCGAACACAAATGTACACCCGAATTGGAAAATGGAGGAGGATTGAGCTTACAAGTAGCTTGGAAGAGATGGCCTTTTGGAAGGAGTTCCCATGGATATTTTTGGAAGGAGGAAGATGAAGGATAAGGGATGGGGAGGTTAATAATGAAGGGTGAGGGAAAAAGGTATGAAGAAGTATGGGGAGGAATTCAAGGGTATGCCCCCCCCCCCTTTCACTCCAAATTAATTGAGGCTTTCACCAATCTACACTCAAACCCTTTACTTCCTTCCTTTACATAAGAAAACTTAACTACTCACATTTTATTTATTTATCCATTTCTATTATTATACTTCTCCCAAGAACATTATTTTATTTCCCTTGAAATTCAAATGTTTTAAAATTATTTCCCAACCATCTCATTTTAAAATAAGAAATTAAAGACATAAAATAAACACATAAAGTTAACATAAATTTTAAAAGCATATAATATGATAATAAAATAGGTGCCTAGGGTTAGGGTCGTTACAAAGATCGCTCCATCAACTTCAAGATGCTTACAACTGCTTCACATTGATTTATTTGGACCCGTAACCACTGCCAGCATTGGAGGAAATAGATATACCTTAGTGGTGGTGGATGATTATTCAAGATATACGTGGGTTGAGATGATGATTTCCAAAGATGATTGCTATGAGATTCTCACCGCACTTTTCAGACGGCTCCAAACTCAAAAAGAAGACGACATTGTTAGAGTTCGATCAGATAATAGAACAGAATTCAAGAACAACGGTGTTGCTCAGTATTGTGATGACCATGGGATTGATCACAATTTTTCAACCGCTGGTGTTCCACAACAAAATGGGGTTGTGGAAAGGAAGAATAGGACGTTGATTGAGGCTGGAAAGACAATGATATCTGAAGCCAAGCTGCCTCAATATTTCTGGGCTGAAGCAATCAATATCGCATGCTTTACTCAGAACCGCTCCCTCATCAACAAAATCTATAATAAGACTCCCTATGAGCTTTGGCGAGGAAGAACCCCCAAAATTGCATTCTTCAAAATCTTTGGCTGCAAATGTTTTGTGCTCTACAACGGAAGAGAAAATAGAGGTAAATTCGGAGCCAAGGCCGACGAAGGTATTTTTGTTGGGTATGCTAAACATTCAAAAGCTTTTCGTATTTTCAATAAAACTAGTTTAAAAATAGTTGAGTCTGTCCATGTTACTTTTGATGAGCATTCTCTCCTTGAGCCACATTTGGCTCCAAATGTTGCTGATGACTTTGTTGAGCATAATGAAACAGGTGAACCATCTCAAACCGCACCTGAACCTCAACCGCAAAATCCAGCACCCTCAACTGAAATTCCCTCAAACCGCACCTTTGAAACCGCACCTGAAGTTCCTACTCCAGATGCAACTCCTAGGGAAGAAGAAGTTGAGAATTCCCCTATCCAGCTTATAGAACCTCTTCGTCAACTTACATTCCATGACTTCGCCAAGGATCTAACGATGTTCCAATTGAAGATCTTCAAGAAACCTCACCCAACCGGACTTACCCCCGAGGTTCGTGAAGTCAGCAGTCACCCCCTCACAAATGTGATTGGTGATCTGTTTTCCGGTGTTCAAACAAGGAGATCAAATTATGATGAGCATACTTCACTTTTATCTCAAGTTGAACCCAAGAAGATTGATGAAGCACTCCAAGATTCCAGTTGGGTCGTTGCTATGCAAGAAGAACTCAACCAGTTTGAAAGATGCAAGGTCTGGACTTTGGTGCCTAGACCTCAGGATCAAGGAGTGATAGGAACTAAGTGGGTATTTAGGAATAAGATGGACGAGAATGGAAGCATCACTAGGAATAAAGCAAGGTTGGTTGCACAAGGATATAGGCAAAAAGAAGGAATCGATTATGATGAAACCTTTGCTCCAGTTGCAAGATTGGAAGCTATCAGAATCTTCTTAGCCTACGCCTCTTTCAAGCGTTTCAAGTTATATCAAATGGACATAAAGAGTGCTTTCCTCAACGGCGAACTGCAAGAGACCGTGTATGTTGCCCAACCGCCTGGATTTGAAGACTCCAAATTTCCCAATCATGTCTACAAACTCCAGAAAGATTTGTATGGACTTAAGCAAGCTCCAAGGGCATGGTATGAGACTCTTTCTAAATTTTTACTAGAAAAAGGATTTAAACGTGGTAAAATTGATACAACTCTTTTTATTGCCAAATATAATGAGCATACATTACTTGTTCAAATTTATGTCGATGATATTATTTTTGGTTCTACTAATGAGTTACTTTGTAAGCGTTTCGAAAAGCTAATGAAAGGCAAGTTTGAAATGAGCATGATGGAAGAGTTAACATTCTTCCTCGGGCTTCAAATCAAGCAATGCGAAGAAGGTATTTTCCTCAGCCAAGCCAAATACACCAAGGAGTTGATAAAGAAGTTTGGATTAGAAAATGCTAAAGCATATGATACTCCTATGGCCACGGGCAATAAGCTAGATAAGGATCTCAAAGGTAAGAAAGTTGATCAGACTTTATATTGAGGTATGATCGGCTCATTACTTTACTTAACTGCTAGTAGGCCAGATATCATATTTAGTGTTTGTGTATGTGCTCGCTATCAGCTGCATCCTAGAGAAGCACATCTTATTGCAGCCAAGCGTATAATCCGCTATTTATCCGGAACCACTAACCTTGGACTTTGGTATTCCAAAGATTCGAACTTCGATCTTGTAGGTTATTCAGATGCAGATTATGCGGCTTTTGTACTATTGACAGGAAAAGCACTAGTGGTACTTGTCATTTCCTCGGGAATAGACTAGTTGCTTGGGCCGCAAGAAGCAATCATCGGTTTCGGTGTCAACCACGCAGGCCGAGTATATTGCCGCCGGTAGTTGTTCGGTCAAATCCTTTGGATGAAGCAGCAGTTGGTAGACTATGGAATCCATGAAGGGAATTGCCCCATCATGTGTGACAACACTTCAACAATTTCAGTCTCCAACAACCCTGTCATGCATTCCAAGACCAAGCATATTGATATCAAGTATCATTTCCTCAAAGACCATGTGGAAAAGAGGAATATACATTTAGAGTACGTGGGGACAGACAACCAGATTGCTGATATCCTCACAAAGGCTCTTGACTCCAAGAGGTTTTCCTTCCTCAGAGGAGAAATGGGTATGCTTGAACTTAAATGAATCCATTTCTTTTTATTAACTAACTTGTGTGTTAAGTATAGTTTCAATTCCATTGTTGAACCGCGTGCATCAAACCGCAAGTTGTCCAATCGCCCTGCAGCCAACCGCTTCATTCAAACCGCATGCTGCAGATCAACCGCTTGGACCTCAACCGCGTTTCAACTTGGAGTATTTTCTAACTTTTGTTTACAGTTATTTATTTAAAAAAAAAAAAACCTGTTCAAATTCCTTTTATTTATTTTTCAGTCCTTATTTTTTCTTTAAGGGTTTATTTGCAAAAGTTTTCCCACGAAATTTTAAAATTTGAATGCATTTAATGCAAAGGGAACACTAGCATTTAATGGCCTTCATGTCAGCCGTCATAGGTTGATGTGATGAAGCTGAAAGGGTGCAAGTTTGCAATGATTCACTGAGTTGGTGAGTTAATCTGCCCTTTCAACTGCCAAACCCTAAACCCTTTCCTATAAATAGAAGACATAACCTACCTTTTCAAACTTTCCATTCTGTCTTCTCTGACCTTGTACCTTCAAGTGTCAGTTTTCACCAAACCCTTCTTCTCTCTCTTCGTAATCTGGTTAAAAAGCTCTAAGCTTTTCTTCAAATCAATGGCACCCAAACCCATTGAAGACATGGTATGATTTCTTAAACCTAAACTCATTAATCTTCTGCAAATCATATGTGTTTATTCATCTTTTCTGCCATTGTTGAAAAAGCTTCATTATTCGAACACCCATAACCTATTTTTGTTCATATTTGCTTTATTTCTTGATTATTTTTGTTGAAAATTGTTAGGTTATGTTCAGATTATGTTTATGATTCAGTTTATCAACTTTATTTCATGATCAACACACATCTTGAACACTGATTTTGATTTTTAAACCTTTTAAGTTTCGAAACCCACTTCTGTATTTTTGCATTTTCTGGGTGATTTTGAGTAAAGTAGTTATTTTTAATGATATATTGTTAATCTACTGCTCAATGTACTCATTTTGACATATTATTTGTTCATTTTGGTTAACTTTCATCAAATCTCTGTTCTTGGTGTTCTTCATGCACTCATATGACTGTTCATCTCCATTTTCAGATTTTTCCTTATGTTTTGGTTTGACCTAATTTTCAAACTTGTTTTTCCTCTCTTAGAAAATTTCTGAAAATTTTGCCTATTTTGCATGTTTGAACCGCATCCTTAGAACCGCATGCTATGTATTGAAACCGCACTTATAGTTGCTGATTTCTTGTTTCAAAACCGCATCATATGAACCGCTTGGTTTTCTCTCTAAATCAATCGCATGCTGAAAACCGCATATTTACATTTTCAAACCGCATGCTTGAAAATTACTGAAGCTTTACTAAGTATATAGGCTGGACACCATAACCTTCCCCTACAAAACAACTGCTTGCAGTGTGGGATAACTTTGGATTACAATGCCACGTACTAAGTAAAAATGCTTTTGTATTTTTTCCTATTTGTTTTCCTACCTATGTTCACAGTTTCCTTGAGGTTGGAAATTATCATTTCCAAAACCGCACTATTGCCAACCGCATGCGTGCACCAACCGCTTGTGAACTGTGATTTTCCTGACTTGTTCTAACTTGTGTGTTTTCTTTATAGAATACCAAGTATTTCCTACCAGGTTGGGAGATCAATGAACCTGAGTTGCGGTCTGATGCTCTTGGAAGGGAGATGATCAGGAAGATGCAAGCCTCAGGAATCCTTCCCCTCTTCAACAAAATGCAAACCTATACCATCCCTTCATTCATTGACCAGTTCTATGAAACCGCTGTGAAGGGGGAGACTGAGCTATCTGATGGAACCAAGATCCCCAGCTTAGTGGGAGTTGTAGAAGGATTCAGCATATCCATTGACTATTTGGATATCAGGAGCACCTATGACTTCCATGTATCTGGTGCTCCCATTGAAGTTTCCCAGGAGATTCAGGATGCTACGTGCACAACCCTTACTGGAAAGCTGGATTCTTTATCTGGCTACTACAAGAAGATAGCTAGGAGAGATTTTGGTGAGCTGATGAGCCACCTGTGCTATCTAGTTGGGAAGTCCGTTTGTGGGAAGACTGGAAACCACAACAACTTTACCTCTCATCAATGGCAATACTGCTGTGCCATCTATCACGGCATGAAGCTTCATTGTCCTAAGATCTTGATGAGAGAGCTTGCTAGCAGCATTGATGCGTATCAGCTTAAGGTTAAGAATGAGAAGATTCGGTGGAGACCTTTTGGTAGAGTGCTGGCCGCAATTTTTGGCAATTATCAGCATCTGGAGGATTTAAGGATTTCAACTCCAGAATTATCTATCCACTGGGGAGTTGAAGAATCTTTTGGCCTCAAGGCAATGCATTCATTCAGACGTTCTTTTGGGAATGATGATTATAAGGCCCTGTATGATGCTGATACCTCTCAGAATAAGGAGCTATATGTTGAGATGACTCCTGCTACTGCTTCAACCGCACTTGGAAAAGCAATGAAGAAGGCCTCAAGGAAGAGGAAGGGCCCTGCAGAACCGCTCCCAAAGCCAACCTCAACCGCGCCTACCCAACCACGTGGTTCAGCTGGTGCAGGCCCTAGTCAAAAGAAGCAGAGGAAAGAAAAGGAGAAGATGACCCTTCTAGATGAAGTGATTGAAGAAGGAGAAGAAGAGGAGGATGACACTATTCCTCCCTTGATTGCCAAAGCTAAGAGGGCAAAGCAAACCCAGGCTGAGTTGGCCAAGATGACTGATGAAGAATTATCTGCCTACTATGAAGTTGAGATTGAAAGAATTAAGAAGAAAAGAGCTGAAGCTGGGGCTGCCAAAGGAAAGCTCAAGGAACCCAGTCCCCAACCGCCTCCTTCTAAACCGCCCCAAACCCAACCTCTTATCCAAACACCACCTCAATCTCCTATCCATTCCCATCATTCATCCCCTGCCAAATCTCCTACACCTGAACCGCACTCTCCTCCTCAACCGCAACGAGCTGCAACCGCTCAGGGGGAGAAGCCAAAGAGGCTAAAGAAATTGGCCCAGAAAAGAACCCCAACCAAAGGCCCCAAACGCTTTTTGCACCGCCTTTCCAAACAACCTACTCCTTCACCATCTTCTTCTCATTCCACTTCACCTTCAACCACAGATTCATCCAAATATTCCTCTACCAAATCAAATTCCTCCTCTAGCCAATCCAGAACCCCAACTCCCTCACCTCAAAATTCCAACCGCTCCAAGTCCCCTCCTCACTCAAACCGCGCCCAATCACCTCCTTACTCTCATCACACTCCAGCCATTTCCATTTCTAACCGAAACTGCGATCCAACCCCTTCTCCCGACCGCGTCCAGTCCCCTCCACCTCCAAATTCACCAATCCCTGAAAAATCACCAATTCAACAAAGTCCTCCTTCTCTCAACCTTCATGATACTCACATCAGTTCTTCTTCTGATTCCAACCCTGTTACCTCTGGAATCCCTACTTCTAACATTCCACCTCCTCCAACCGCACCTATTTCAACCGCTCCAATTCCTTCCATCCCAATCTCAACCGCACCTACTACTTTACCCAAAACACTTCCTATTCATCCATCAACCGCTTCTCAATTCACTGTCCCAGCAACCCGTGTATTCCAAACCCTCCTATCCCCTTTACCTCAAACTGCCCCTACAACTCAATCTCAACCGCCTCCCTCAGTTACCCAAATTCCATCTTCTTCAACCGCCCCTTCTGACTACCTTCAAATTCTTTCCACCCTCCAACTAATTCAATCACAGTTGGTTGTAAACCAAGGGCATATGCTAAAGCTCACTGAATCCAACATTGCCCTGGCTGCCTCCAACTCATCCCTTGAAGCCTCCAACCGCACTCTTCTTTCCAAGGTGGACTCTCAAGCCACTGAACTGGCAATCATGAAAGCCCAATTGATTGATGCCATTAAGGGGGAGAGAGTTTCCACAGAAGCTGTCAAAACCGCAGCTACTGAGTGCTTTCAAGCTTTTAAAGAAGATTTAGCCAGAGGAGTGCTCAAAGCTATGAGAGATGCTGTTTCAAAAACTCAACTTCAAGAGATGCTCTCCAAGCTATATGATGAGTTTGTTTCTTCAACCAACTCTGCTTTGATTTCTTTCATGAAATCCCTCCAAGAAACCCAACCGCAACAAGCCTCTACCTCAGCCGCTCCTTCTCAAACCGCTCTAGAAGACTTGCAGCTTAAAATCTTTTCTGAACTGGACTCCCCCAAAGAAAGAATCAATGTTGACCTCAATATAGTGGGAGACAGTATCAAGGAGCAGGTAAAGAATTTTGATGATGATATCTCCTTCAGGTTTGAGAACCTCAAGGCAGGCTTCAACCTCAAGCTTGACAACTCTATAAAGGAATTGAAGTCCAACCTGGATGTGTCTGTTGATCTGGAACCATTGAGAGATGCTCTATCTACTCAAACTGTGACCATTCAGGATGAGATTTTCACATTCTACAATTCCTTGAAGGCCTGCATTGAAGGATTTACAACTGAGATCAAGGAGAGTGTTGCTGCAAACACCAGATATGTTGATCTTTGTTGGATCAGCCGCTCAATCGCAACCGCCCTTAGAGCAGTTGAGACCACCCTTGGAAGGCAAGCTGAAGACTTCAGAGCTCTTAGAAGACTTATCAGAGGTGAAAGCTCAGCCTTCAGACCTTCAGGACCGCAAGTGCCAAATCAAGAGGTAAACCAGCGTCAGGATCAACCGCGCCATCATCAGCAACCGCATCATCAGCACCAACCTCGTCAGCACTAGGACCTCTCTTCTTTGTAATTTCTTTGTCCTTTTTGCTGAACTCTTTTTGTTTTGTTGGACCGCACTCTTTGTATTTTTGTCCAACCTCCTTTGTTTTTTGTAAACTTTGCATTTTGCTTTCCTACCTTTGTAATTGTAACCGCAGTGGTAGTAATGAAAAATGCATCATTGGTTCCAAAACTTTGTTCATATCAAATTGCTTGTTTGTAGAACAATGAAACCGCCTATGGTTTAAAACCTCATTCAAATATTTTTCAACTTAAAAATCACTCTTTTGAATTGATGTTTAAACATTCAGTTTAAACTGCACTTGAACTTAAACTCATATTTTTAAGTGCACTGAATGCATTTCTATACTCTTCAAATTGTAAGTTTTTCAATCTTTCAAGAGTATAAAAATCTATAGCTTAAAGCTAAGTGTGTGCATTGACTTGGGACATGAATTACCATGTTAATTCTTATGGACATGTTTTTACCAAGTACAATGTTTGCTTTAGTTATAGTAGGTAATGGCATCAATCAAATAGGGGGAGATTGTTGGGTATGCATGTCTTAACCCTCCTATTTTGTATTAGATTTAATTGATACCATAACCTCCTGTCTATTTTAAGGACTTTAGGACCCTATGTAATGAAGCTTAGACTTCAATTTTTTTAGCTAAGTCCATTCTATAGAATAGGTTAAATTTAGGCTTGAAGACTGGCACAAGACTCATTGGATCTAAGGATATGCAGTTCAGAAGTTCAAAACCGCCTAGTGGAATTCCTGGTTAAGAACCGCTCCTGAACTCCAGTGTGCAAACCGCCTTGTTGAACCGCACATGCAACCGCATTGCAGTTCCAAATCTCAAACCGCACTGAACGATCCTCAAACACTGGTGAAACCGCACTTGTCAAACCGCTCCTTACCAGGACCGCTCCAATGATTGGCTACTTGAAGTGAACCACTTTTTACCGTTGAGATCCACGTCAGCAATATCAAAAGTCAACCGCCATATCTTGTCACGTGATTCAATGTCAGAGAAGATCTGCAAGGATCTTGAATAGGTGACAGGTGTCTGTAAGTGCTCCAATTTGAGCTTGTTAGAATTTTCGTTAGAAAATTAACGAAAGTTATAACATTTCTAACAATTTCTAACAATCCTAACTTTTCTAACAAAGTGAGGGTAAAATGGGCATTGTTATTTAAGGTTAAACCTCAAAAAGAATCTTAAAAAGAAAAACAAAAGAAGAAAACCATAAATAGAAATGCTGGAAACATAAACTGGCTGTTTAATTTGAATTTCAAAAAGAAATATTCCTCTTGTCCAAAGCTGGAGCTGCATTTAATGAACAGTGCACGCTGAGGGGACTTGTCCGCGCGGATGAGTTTGTCATTTCAGGAGGGCTATAAATTGAGCCCTCCAGTCACAAAAATAAGGAGCCACAACACATTTTGCACCGAACCTCTGGCGAAATATAGAGAGAAAACAGTGAGAATTCACTTGAATTGTCACCATTTTCTCTCCAATCTTTCCCAATTCATACTCATCCACTCACTCTCATATTAAAGCCCTAAACACTCATACACTCAAGCCAAAAATCTCAAGAACACAAAGAAGATTGGTAAACCCTCCTTCTCCTAACCCTAAATCTCATCCATGCATGCATCTTCAAACTACAAAATGTAGTTCCTTCGTCTTCTTGCTTTAGATCTAAGAAGATCACCATGGAAGACCATCTCCATGGATGATCTTCTACAAAGATCAACATTATTTTCAAGTTCCCTTACTTTCTTGCAAAGAAAACTCATTTTCAAAACCCTAAAAACCATTTTTAAGCATAAAATCTCATTTTCAAAGGATAAAAATCCCCTTCCCAAGCAAATGAAATGCTTAGTCCTAATGTACCCCAAGGATGGTTTGGTATAGTTGATTCACCACTAAAATGTCTAGTGATCACTAACCAAAACCTAGGGAAATGGGGACAAGCATGGATGCAAAACCCCCCTTAAAATCATATTTTCTTTCTTGAGAAGTTGCTGTCCAGTAGCAATTTTCTCAGACCTCAGTCCATGGTATAATTTTTTGGACACAGATTAACTTGGAATTTGGTGTTGACTACAAAACACTTTTTGTAGCCAACATCCAGAGATTTCCATACATATTTTTACTTTATTTTTTGGGTGAGTAAAACTCCTCTTTTCAAATTTTCTTTCAGAGGCTAGTTCATCAGCTTCTGGGAATCCAGATCTCATATCTGAGGTTTCCAGAAGGTGTTGACCCCTCAAATATTCTCCAAAATGGAAAATTCCTTCGCATAAATCTTATTTAAGGTGTCTAGAACAACTTTCATTCTCTGAGTTTATCCAGATTATGAAGTTTTAAGACCCTTGAATCCATTTCAAAATCAAAGGTCCACTGCCTTTTTCATTCTGGCAGAAATGGCTCTCAACTTCAAAAGGTCTTTTGAGTACCAAATCTCAATCCAAAAATCACCCAAAAAATCATGGGATCAGTTTAAAGTCTTAAAAAGATATCCAAATTTTTACTTTTCTGAGTTTCAAAGTATTTTGGCCAAAACACACACACACACACACACACAAATGATTTTCAGCTTGGAAGACTCGTTTTACGAGGCATTCCGGGTGCACACTAACGTCCTTCCCGGCGTGTAACATGACCTCCGAACCTAAATCTCTGATCTCGGGCTTTTTTCAAAGTTTTGGCCCTCAAAATTAAAATGGCGTGGCGACTCCGTTTCGTTGATTTTTTCAAACAAAAATGGGAAAATTTTCGATACATCACACATCATCACAGTGGCGACTCCGCTGGGGACTAAGCTTTTTTTTAAAAAAATGGTATTTGGTATATTGGTGGAAACCACTAAATTTCCCGTTATCGCCTCCTAACACGAGTCGGGGATAAAGTGTGGTCTAACAATCCCACGTACCGGTATCACCGTTTTCAAAAAAAAAGCTTTTGAGGGTCAAGCTTCCGTCCCGGCTTTGAAAATCATTTTTGTGTGTGTGTTGATTTTTGCACGAGTTTTCATGTTGTTTTGGCCGCCTCGGAGAAAGTCAAAATTTTGACTGTCGGAATAATGTCCCTAGCGTCGGAATATTCGTGCTTACGTGCTTATGTGCTCATTAAAATTTTCAAAAAAAAAAAAAAAATTCAAAAAAAAAGATTTTCAAAAAAAAAAAGAGAAAATTCTCAAAAAAAAAATAAAAAATCATGCATCGTATTTTTAAGACACATAAAAAATCTCTATTTTACTCGGAAAAAGAATATAGACGCTTGCACACTACGCGCACGTGACCGTACACTGCACACTACGTCCTTAACCCGGAAATCCTTGTCGCGGTCCGTTTGGTCTTATTACGCCTCTCGGATGAGCACGGGACTACCCAAACATCCCATGAAAGCCTCGTGTCGACCATGCACTTGTCCGTGACACACTTTGTCCGAGACCCGGTTGGTTTTTAGTCCAGTTCGTGTCATGCCCTGTCCGTGTATAGACCTTTCCTTTCAAGCCTTTGTCGGCATACCGACTCAATATCTTTCGGGGACCCTAATCGGTCGAAGTTACGCCGGCTTTCCGCCGCAGACTTTGACCAAGATATTGACCAGGCGCCTTGACTTCGGCTCGGATCGGCACAAATTATACACTGACTCCCGGCATTGACACCGAGTCATCAAGAATTAATGAATATTCCATGCCTAATTCCGCTTAGCTGACGACAAGTCAAGATCAATTGTGGACGCTTATCGGTCCAAATCATGCCGACTTTTCGTCGAGCCCTCGGACATGATCCCGACTTTTGACGTCGGCCTTTGTCCGTAATTTACATCGAATGCTCGTTAAGACTCGATTACCCGCGACTTTTAGGATCGTTTTCTTTCGGTCGGTGGGACCCGCTTGCCCTATAGGACCCTCGCCTGGCTGTCCACCTTGGGAGGTCGAAATACGGGTGGAATACGAGGGCTTATAGACGTAGTGACGGGGCCCACCGATCCAGAATCGAGTAGTTTGCGAAAAGAAGAGCAATCTTTTCCAACCGATTAGGTTAATAAAACATGTTTTAAGTAAACGTGAACAAATAATCGCATGTTGCATGAGCCTAAAGCCCAAACACCTACCCTCCTTCCATTCCTGCACATCCGAACCTTCATGTCCTTTCCCCGCAGCTCCGCACAAAGCTTGGTTTCGGGCACCGGGTCACCGTTTGATCGGTTGGGAAGAGTCAGCGCGTCATCGCCTTCGCTGTTTGTTCCGACTCCGGGTTTGGAATGTCCGCATCGGCCGGTAATGATGGAGATAACGTCACTCCGCCTCCCGGAACCCCTCGAGATGAGCAACGGTGGAATCGGTTAGCGAACGTATGAGGTTACGACAGAAGCACGCCTAAACAGCCTTATAGAGGCTATTAAGAGTCACGGTCGGCCGCCGGCCTCAATCCGGATGGCACCTTCACCGTGGAAGAAGACGAGGATGCCAACCCCACTCTCGGTCGCCCGATTACACCAGGATGCCGCCACCCACCTCCTATGGTGCCACTACCGTAACCCATGCTCCTCGATTTTCGGGTCACCGGCTCCCCAACCACGAGACCACCGGATCCATGCAGCCGATGGCACAAATCGGTGGGGGCAAAATCAGTACGGAATGTCTTCTCATGGTTGGGGCTATCTCGGAATGCCACGGCTAATCGGGATCCCGCCTCGGTTCGGAACCGATCAATCCGGACCTTCACAAAGCAACGGCCACGGTTCGAATGCCGCCGCAACTTGGTTACGGGGCCACAGTCAGGAGCCCCTCCTCGGAACAGTACTAGTTCATTGCTCCTCACACAAATCCATTCCTCACTCGAGACTTCTATGGGTTACCAAGCCTCCATCCGGTGTCATCCGAATCACCAGGACCGCAGTACCCCCCGGGTTACACACCTTCACCACAGGCAGCCATGCAATTCAACAATCCGGGACAACAACCCGCACTCAAGCCTACTTACGGGCCCCACTCTGGAAATCCAAGTTATCCGGCTACATCGGGGCTGCCTCAACCTACTTTGCCAGTTGAAAATCAACAAAGAAGCCGCAAGGTTCTATCCTTTGCTCAGGATCCTACTCATGCTCCCCAGGGTAACTTCGGCCCCAGGACAGGTTTTCACCTACGTCCCCGGATCGGCCGTTCCCTCCACCCGCCCGCCTCCGGTGGTAGCTCCTCTCTAGCTCGGCCACTAGATTGAATGCCACGGTTCCGCCACAAGACCCTCATGGCCCGGTTCATGGAACAACACAAGGAAATGAAAACGCAGATCGCCGAACCGATCGCCAAGAAGTCGCCTTCCGCCTACTGCACCAGGACTCCATTGTTCCTCTCGCCCCACAAATTCGTGATGCCTAATCTGGATCTCTTTGATGGGACCGCATGTCCGAAAACCCATTTGGACACATATACCCCGGCAATGAAAGCCAAAGGATGTACCAATCAGTAGTTGGCTGACTATTTCGATCTATCCTTGAAGTCCAGTGCCTTAAAGTGGTTCTTCCGTTTGAAACCCGAAGCCGTGGCTACATGGGACCAGATTACCAATGCCTTCACGAGAAAAATATAAGGCCAACTTGGAATGGGAAACAAATAGAGTTGACTACAAACAACAGTGCAACGCCACGATGAGAATGTTGGGGACTTTTACAAGCGGTGGAATTCGAAACTCGGTGAAATGGCCATCCCCCTTCCGAAGAGGAACAAGCTGGACATCTTCCGAGTCATGCTTGAAACCACATCTCGAGGGCCTCCTCGAGTCATTTCCGTACTCGACTTACGAGCCATGGTTAACTCTGCGGCTAAGTTTGAAAAGGCCTACAATCGCCAACCGGCCGCACTGCCTACGAGATATCGGGCTCCTCCTGCAAACACGCCTGCTCCTGCCAAAGGCAAAGAGATGATTAACTATGCGGGACAGGAATGTAACAACACGACTCCTTTTGCTCCCAGAAAACCAGCCGAGCCCAGACCACGGGTCATGAATCTTGAAAACTTTGGAATGCCTCTGAATGACATCTTTAGGGGACTGGTGAAAGAAGGCTTGCTGCGGCCTTTAGAGAATTTCCAACCCAGAAATCCGAATGCTCCCGTGGATACTACAAAGTATTGTGCTTTTCATCAAGCTCACGGACATCGGGGACAACTTCACTCTGAAAAAGGCAATCCAGGGGCTAATAGAGCAAGGAAAGTTGGAAGGCCCCGAAGGGCCTAACACAGTCAAAAATCCGCTGCCAAGGAACCATAATCAGGTGAATATGATTGAATGCGGAGAATCTTCGCATGCCCAGGAAGATGCTGATGAAAGTCCCCAAATACCCGTGGCCAACCTCGTCGAGGATCCACGGGTCGGATTCTCCCTCAGCCTTGAGGATATCGAACGAATCAACCCATCTTGGTCTCATGTCAGAGACTCCTTGCAAGAATACGAGGCCCGCTATTTCTCGGATAAAGGGAAAACCGATACCGAAGAACTGGGGCTGTTCCGCTCAGAACATGAGAGGACCATTTACACAAGATGGTTAGAACAATCGAGAAGAATCGAACAAGAAAGCTTCCGCGGCGCTCAGACTGGGGCTTATCAAAGAAAGAGGCCGAAGAGCATCGGAGCTAGTACACTTCTGCAAAATGGCTTTGGGAGAGCCCGAATATGATCCCGAGAACGGCGAAGAATCTAAGAGGAGGATTCCTTCTATATCCTACACGGTGTCAAATACGTGCCACCCTCTCTCACTCTTCCCCCGCAATTTACGGGAGGAGAAGCCGAGTCACAATTGCCACTTTCGGAAGGGGAACATATGACAATTTTGCGGCCGCACGCACCCATATTCCCCAACGGGTTTGATCGGCGTTCCCTCTCACCGAAATCCCGGTAGTATGGGAAGAAGATTCCGATGACAGCGATGATGATGATGATGACGAGAGTGAGGAGTCAACCGAGGCCCCGGATCCGGAAACAATCTGGAACAATCATGCCGAAATAAGCCCATGGGAGCTAGGCACAATGGCCGGTTATCAAGAAGCGACGACGAAGAAACTTCTAAGACGAATATGAGACCGAGGACATGAAGGCCATGAAGTTTCATGGATCCGAGCACGTGGATGTCTTAGAATTCAACACCGCCTACCATGCTTTGGGGAAAGGGTTTTCGTGTGTCCGATCCAGCCGATAGCCGAAGATCCGATCGAAAGAGGAAAATTAACTCCCATCCGCCCAAATGAGAAAATAACCATGGTTAGATCAAATCCACCCTTAACAAAGTAACACTCCTTGTCGTGGTTACCCAAGAAGAGGTCACCTTCCCCGAATGTATGTCGGCTTTCAGAGAAGTCCTAGAAACCGGCATGATACCGGATGCGCCTCCCACACGTAACGCTATAATCATCTCCAACTCGAGTATTACGAAGGGAATCAGAATGGCTGCACTATACCGGGGATGAGATCGAAAAGCCGCCGAGTCCCGACAATAGCGACTCTTGTTGCATGATAACAATGAGCAAGGCCGGCCATGAGAGTGAATCGGAGGACGCCCTAGCTCTGTGGGCCATCCAAGGGGCAACAACACAACCCCAAACCCAAAAGCCTGTGACTTGGGAAGCAGTTATAAGGGCCGCCCAGGAAGGAGCCGATACCCGGCCCTCACTGTCACTAGACTCCGTCAGAACCAGTGGCCAATAGCCAAAAAGGCTCCCCCATTGACCTTAGCAGCATTGAAGAAATCCAGTCAAGAGACGACTGATGAGGAAGTTAATCTGTTGACCCGATCTGGGCAGATCTTCCAAGGAAATCCCAAGGCAGATAAGAAGGCCACAGATCAAGCACCGAAAGAAGATCGCCGCTGATGGATGTGGTTTTACTCATCCAAAAGATATGTTCCTAAGCCTATTTTCTGTTCGATTCCTTGGGAATTTAATGTATTTTTGAGTGTTTTGATAGTCCACGAAGGCCAGGTCAAAGCTGAGTCAAAATGGGGCAATTCTGCTGTTGGAACGAGTGGAGCACGAATGAAGAAGCACGGAGCACGACTTGGGAACGAATGGAGTCAAGCCAAATTTCAACTAGCTACTCAAAGACGAATGGGCACCTAGGGCACGACTCGTTCTCACGAGTGGAGGTCATGGCTAGTTCCAGCATTGTTATTCAGCACGAATGGAGGGGTCTGGCACGAGTCGTTCTCACGACTTGGATTGAAGGGCACGACTCGTGCTAATTAGCACGACTCGTGCCAGTACGCGTTTTGTGACGTCATCTCGGATTTTGAAGCAGATTTTCATGGATTTCGTTAATTTGTTTTCCTAATTAGATTAGGACTGCATTAGGAGTATATATACTCCCATTATTATTAGTATTGAGGACCTTTTGTGATAGACTCTTGCCTAGGGTTTCAAGGATTGCTAGAATTTATTCAAGGTTTTTGCAAGGATTTCAGGTTTGATGTATTGTTGTTACTCATATTTTGTGATGTTAATCCGAAATATGAGTGGCTAATTTCTTTGTAGTTCACGAATTGGTGTAGCCCGTATTTGATCTTTATGCTATATATTTAATTTTCAGTTAATTGTGGAGTTAGTTCATCCTAGTATTCTTAATTTTTATATTTGGTACAAGTCCTGCACTTGCGTGGGGAATTGTGCATGAACACTATTAGGATGATTAGACTTGATTGAGGATCTTGCGTGAATCGATTGAGTCTAGGCTTCATTAATTCTTTGATGTTTAATGAATTGCGTTGTTGTCAATTTGATCTTGCGTGATAATTGATAATTGCTCAGTAATAGAATTGCAATCCGGCAATCGAACCGTCCCAATTCTTACAAAAGCGAAGAAGCCCTAAACCCAATTAATATTTTATCATTCAAAAAGCATAAAGGGATAATATGTGGTGAACCTAATCCGTGGGCTAGTTGTTTAAATCCTTGAGATACTTCTGCGAATTTGCTTAATTGTTACTCTAGTTATTTAATTTTCTTTCGTAATTAGTTTTTAATAAATCAACTCAAAAACCCCCCTTTGTTACTTTTTGCATTAATTAAATTTACTTGTTAAAACCAACGAGTCTCTGTGGTTCGACCCCTGCTCGTGCATATTACTACATCGGTAGTGAGTACACTTGCTCGGTTTTTATTACTAGAGGAATTTTCTCCATCAAGTTTTTGGCGCCGTTGCCGGGGACTTGTTGTGATCTTTAACAAGTTTATTTAATCGGTGCATGTTTGGTCGCCGGTCATTGGATCCTAATTTGGTTCCTTTGAACGACGATATAGACAGAATTGAGAGAGGCATTCCCTCTACTCAAGTGAGTGAAACTGAACCGATACTTCGTCACCGGGACAGAAGAAGAATTAAGTGAGTTGGAAACTTCTTCCACCGAGCAAGAAGAAGAATTTAATTTTGTGATGGCGGACCAAGTCATGAATGATTTTGCTAGGCCAAGAGTCGACACATCGGTGTCGTGCATAGTGTTGCCCGATGCAAAGACTAGCTTATGAAATCAAAGGCCAATATTTTAACATGATTCCTAATTTTTATGGCCTTCTTTGGTGAGGATGCGTTAGCGTTTTGAGAGAATTTATGTCTACTTTGAGTGGGTTCCCTACAAAACAGGGTGTCACCTCTGAGCACTTGAGACCGAAGTGCTTCCCTTATGCATTAAAAGACAAAGCCAAAACTTGGCTATTATTACTTCCTCCCAAGCAGCATCGCTACTTGGGATGCTTTTACATGATATTTTTCTCACTAAGTTTTACCCTTTATGATGCATTGACAAATTTTAGGGTTAAAATTATGGGATTTGCTCAGAAGCGGGGAAGCCTTCCACGATGCATGGGATAGGTTTAAAATGTTGCAAATTCAGTGCCCCCACCATAACTTCCCGCTTCTATGCCGCATCAAACTTTCTATGGGGCTTTATCCCTCAATACCAATCCATGGTTGATAATGCAACAGGAGGTAGTTTGGGGACAAAGACCGTCCCAACAATGTCAAGAACTATTTGAGATGTTGAGTGCAAACTCTCAACAAAAGGGATCTAGGGGGGCAACAAGAGGAGTGAATGAGGTAGGGCTAAACAATGAGTGGGCTAAGCAGTTTGCACTACTGAACCAAAGATTTGATAAGTTAGCTTTACAAAAATGCTTCTTCTTCTGCTATGCCTTCTACTGCTCATCTTGTAAATGATTTTTGTGCTAATTGTGGTCCTAACACTCATGCTACTAATGTGTGTCAAAGTGGTTTGCTGGTTAACCCTGAACAGGCACATGCAATGCAAGGATTTGGCCAGCGGTTCCCTCAAAACAATAACCCTTATTCAAACACATACAACCCGGGGTGGAGGCAACACCCAAATTTTTCATGGGGGGGCAATCAAGAACAAAATAAGCCTCTCCATCCTCAACCTCCACCGGTACAAGATGAGCATAAAAGGGAACCGTGGGAAGTGGCCATGGAGAAATTGCAAGCCGAAAATAATCAATTGAGGGCGGAAAATCAACAAGCTTCCAAGAACCATGAAGCTGCCATTCAGAAGTTGGAGACCCAAATTGGGCAACTAGCTACCGCCCTACAAAGTCATAAGGCCGGGACATTTCCTAGCCAACCTCATCAAGCAAATGCCATTATCACTCTCCGAAGTGGCAAACAGGTAGGTAGTGAGGTAATATCTCCTTCATCTTCTTCTCCCCCTCCTGTTGTAGAAAATAATGCTAATGTGGATAAAAATGAAGTTGGTTGTGATAAGAGTACAAGTGACATGGGGGAAAATTCTAAAGTTAATTCTCCACCCCCCATGCCATATGTACCTCCCGCATCGCTTCCTGGAAGGATTTTAAAACATAAATTGGATAAGCGAGATATCTAATTGATGAACATGTTTTCTAAGGTGAACATCAATATCCCTTTACTCAATGTGATCAAAAATATTCCTGCTTATTCCAAATTTTTCAAAGAATTAAATTCCAAGAAACATAGGTATGGGACAGATGAGAGAATAGTGATGAGTGAAAATGCTAGCGCAGTGGTACAACATTGTCTTCCACCCAAATTAAAAGACCCCGGAAGTTTTCTGATATCTATTACTATGGGGGAGTCAAAGGGGGTAAAAGCGATGTTGGATCTTGGGGCCAGCATTAATTTGTTGCCATATTATTTATATGAGGAGTTAGGTTTACCCGAATTGAAACCCACCACAATGGCCCTACAACTTGCGGATCGGTCCATTAAAAGACCTGTGGGCATTGTGGAGGATGTTTTAGTTCAAGTAAATTCATTCATTGTGCCTGTTGATTTTGTGGTGCTTGAAGTGCCAAGAGGTGAAGGAAGTCACCGGGATTCACCCATATTACTTGGGAGACCCTTCATGGCGACGACCAACACCATTATTAATGTGAGGAATGGCAAACTGTCTATGACAGTGGCGGGTGAGAAAATTGAAATTTCTGTGTTTGATGCCATGAAACATCCAAGTGATGATAGAGAGGTGTGTTCTTATGTTGATAAGTGTGAAGCTTTGTCAAATGACGGTGAGAATTCTAGGGATAGTGCGGGTTCCCACTCGTGTGCCGTGAAAAATAAGGCCGACAATCTTGGTTCTTGTGATGGCCCGTATCACCCCCTAGACCGATCTCAAAAGGGGTCGGTGTCCCCATTGAAATCTTTCTTTCCACTCAAGTCTACCTATATTGATTCATGTGCTAAAATAGAAGAGTGTTGTTCTCTTGATATTTCTAATGCTTTGTCTGTCAAGATGAATGTGCAGGATGCTTGCAATGATGTGAAGGAAAAGGAGGTGCTTGATTGTGATAAGAATAAGGCACCAAATGAGGTTGGGGGAGTGGCCCCCAAGAAAAAGAAATTGAAGAAAAAGAAAAAGAGCAAGAAAAAGGTTCGAAAAGTTTCTGGGGCTCCACCCGAGCTTATAACAAAGGGTGAATTTTTGTGGAAGGTGGTGGGCATCTGCGCCCGAGAAGTTGCGAAGTGGGCCAAGGGAAGGAAAGCCAAGGCCAAAATGAATGTGGTCACATCAAATCCCATTTAGTTGGGAGCAATGGTCGGGCTAACGACCTTAAACAAATGCGCTAATTGGGAGGCAACCCAAGTAGGTACAATTTTATTGCTTTATTTATCTGCTTTGTTGTGTCATATCGTCCTTTGAACCCAAGACATGTTTTTGTTCTCTTTGCTATGAGGACATAGCATGTTTTGAGTTTGGGGGTAGATATCTCTCCGAGTTTGTGGGTTTATAGGGGAGTGTATATAGTGTCACCCTCCAAAAAAATAGAAAATTTAAAAATTTTGTTCTCATTATATGTTTGGAAGTTGGCCAACGTCCGTGATGATTTGAGAGATTTTGATTGAGTTTTGCTAGCTTGTGCCAATTTGAATGTGTTAATTAGAATTGCATTAATACATGTAAAACACAATTGCACCACCATTCACTTCCATCTTATTTCTTGATCATGGTTATTAATTTAGGTGTCCTTTATGGGTTCACTTTGACATTCTCGGGGGTCCTAGAACAGGATTGCATGCTTGTCAATAACAAATCAATAGATTACTTGGTATTTATGGCTTATCTTTCTTTGACAACCCTCTTGTAAGCCTTTGACTTTCTCGTCACTATATATATAAATTGTCACTTGATCCCTTTTGAGCCGGTTAGAAAGAATGGAACATCTAGACCACCATTCGCCTTCATTTGATGCCTAATCCCTAACCCTTGACACCTAGAATAGGTTTATCCCACCTTTGCAAGAATGTGGAATTAGAAACGATCAGTTTGGGGGTTACATGGGGGAAATTATGGGAATGAGTGAGGAAGGTCAAAAATTGTGAAGTGGATATGTATTGTAAAAAAAAAGGGGGCAAGAAATAATAAAAAAAAAAAAAAAAAAAAAAAAAAAAAAAAAAAAAAGAAAAAAAAAGAAAAAAAAAAAATAATAATAATAAATAAAAAAAAAAAAAAAATTTGCCCCCTAATGTTGTGAAGTATATTTGATTAGTGACCTATTTTGAGAGAGGGAATGCTTTCAACCCCAAGTGTATAAAGTATGAATAAAGTTCTAGTTTGGGGGTTGAAGCATTGGGGAAACAAAGGTGAGCGGAAAAGCTAAAATTCGGGAAGGAGTAATATGCAATGAAAGGCTTTTAGTTCTACATTCTTGTGTTTGTATGTCCATTCCTTCATTTGTACCCGTGAACCTAGCCCCACATTTGTTGTGGACTTAACTTTGAGCCATATTTTTTTTTTTCAATATTGAGTAATCGGGTTGACAAGTGCGTAATCATGCATATGAGTATCCTTGTGTATGTAATTGTATTGTAATCTGTGATTTAGAGCATGTGTTAGTGATCCCATAAACAATCTTATCTTATTGATCATGATCTCCCATATTACATTCATCATTCAGGCCGAGGTGGAAAATTGTGGGTTAGATGCATTAATATAATTGTAATTGCATGTTCTTATTGGCACTTGTTTAGCATATTTAAATGAGAATCTGAGACTTGTTTGGCCGACAACCTTGTATGTAGTGAGAACATATCAAAAATATTTTTGTGTTGATTGTTTTTTTTATTTTTATTTGTTAGAATAGTTTTCTCTTTTGTTTAGTTTTGGTTTACTCGGGGACGAGCAAAAGGTAAGTTTGGGGGTATTTGATGGATGTGGTTTTACTCATCCAAAAGATATGTTCCTAAGCCTATTTTCTGTTCGATTCCTTGGGAATTTAATGTATTTTTGAGTGTTTTGATAGTCCACGAAGGCCAGGTCAAAGCTGAGTCAAAATGGGGCAATTCTGCTGTTGGAACGAGTGGAGCACGAATGAAGAAGCACGGAGCACGACTTGGGAACGAATGGAGTCAAGCCAAATTTCAACTAGCTACTCAGCACGAATGGGCACCTAGGGCACGACTCGTTCTCACGAGTGGAGGTCATGGCTAGTTCCAGCATTGTTATTCAGCACGAATGGAGGGGTCTGGCACGAGTCGTTCTCACGACTTGGATTGAAGGGCACGACTCGTGCTAATTAGCACGACTCGTGCCAGTACGCGTTTTGTGACGTCATCTCGGATTTTGAAGCAGATTTTCATGGATTTGGTTAATTTGTTTTCCTAATTAGATTAGGACTGCATTAGGAGTATATATACTCCCATTATTATTAGTATTGAGGACCTTTTGTGATAGACTCTTGCCTAGGGTTTCAAGGATTGCTAGAATTTATTCAAGGTTTTTGCAAGGATTTCAGGTTTGATGTATTGTTGTTACTCATATTTTGTGATGTTAATCCGAAATATGAGTGGCTAATTTCTTTGTAGTTCACGGATTGGTGTAGCCCGTATTTGATCTTTATGCTATATATTTAATTTTCAGTTAATTGTGGAGTTAGTTCATCCTAGTATTCTTAATTTTTATATTTGGTACAAGTCCTGCACTTGCGTGGGGAATTGTGCATGAACACTATTAGGATGATTAGACTTGATTGAGGATCTTGCGTGAATCGATTGAGTCTAGGCTTCATTAATTCTTTGATGTTTAATGAATTGCGTTGTTGTCAATTTGATCTTGCGTGATAATTGATAATTGCTCAGTAATAGAATTGCAATCCGGCAATCGAACCGTCCCAATTCTTACAAAAGCGAAGAAGCCCTAAACCCAATTAATATTTTATCATTCAAAAAGCATAAAGGGATAATATGTGGTGAACCTAATCCGTGGGCTAGTTGTTTAAATCCTTGAGATACTTCTGCGAATTTGCTTAATTGTTACTCTAGTTATTTAATTTTCTTTCGTAATTAGTTTTTAATAAATCAACTCAAAAACCCCCCTTTGTTACTTTTTGCATTAATTAAATTTACTTGTTAAAACCAACGAGTCTCTGTGGTTCGACCCCTGCTCGTGCATATTACTACATCGGTAGTGAGTACACTTGCTCGGTTTTTATTACTAGAGGAATTTTCTCCATCAGCCGCCCCTATGCTAAGACAGCTGAAACTCCAGATCCCGAAAAAGAGGATCCCGTGCTCACCCAGTTGAAGCAAACACAGGCCAACATTTCCCTCTGGTCTCTACTCACCTCGTCCTATCCCCATAAGCTGAAGCTGGAAGAAAGCCTGGCTCGCACTCTCGTGCCTATTGATGCTACTCCCGATGATGTGGTACAACTAATTGGAAACATCCATTACGGGAATATAATCACTTTCACAGATCTCGACCTCCCTCAATTTGGGGCTGATCATAACGAGCCTCTCTTCATCACACCCACTGGATGAACGACGCCTCCTCGGGTCCCGGTTGATAATGGGTCGGAATGAACATTCTTCCCGCAAAGATCATGAGCTTGCTTGATATCAAGACTACGACTTGAAGCCTTCCTCCCTCACGCCAAAGCTTACGACTCAACATCCCGAGCGCCCTTGGAGTCGCCACTTTAGACCTCCGGTTCGGACAGCAAATTGATACATGTGGAATTCCGTGTTATTGACATCCCGATTACTTTCAATGCCCCGCCGGGAAGACCTTGGCTCCATCAAGTCAAAGGGGTCGCCTCAAGCCTCCACCAAAGTGTGTGAAATTCGTCTCGAATGGGGATCCGACGACCATTTACGGAGATTTAGTCACTTTAGAGGGCACAGATACGGGCGGAATACCTATTCGGAAATCAAACATGACGAGGAAGGTCTCATGCTAACGGGCTTCACGGCCGAGCCTCCCAAGGCCCAAGTGTGCAACATAGATCCGACGATCACTCGGGATAAAATCCCACCGGTCTTGAAAATGATGAGAAAAATGAGCTATCTACTCCGGCCTCTACTGGGAAGCACCAACAAGGAACTCACAAACTCATCGAGGTGAAAGGACAGAATACTCGCCACGCCCGGGATATGAGGCCTCCTCGGTGGACACCGCAAAAGGAAAAAGATTTGAAGCCGCCACAGAAAGGTCCCTGGCCGACAACCCTAAATCTCTCCCCTTCGCCCTAATTTGGCCGACTACTTTGTAAAGGGTCCCACACAACCAGAAAACATCACAGAGCCCACTCCTACGGCAGGATGGCTAAAACTACAGGATAGCCTCAACAAGTTCTCAGAGGAACCAAGGCCAACCCGGTCCGCAGAATGTTCCCGGACCTACCCAAGATACACAGGACTACCACTACCATGAAGAGTGAGTATACCTTCAGGCGTGCCCGACCTCGGTGGAACAGCCGAGAAGCTCACAACCACTATTCCTACGCTCAGGAAGATCCGAAACCCGAATTCAAATTGACTGCCAAAAACTAAGGCCACGGAATTTCCCTCGATGATTGGGATGGTCTCAGTTATGCAAAGAATTGTTCGAAGAAGAGGTCCAGTGCCGACCCGATCGATCTCGGCTCGGTCCAAGAGATGATAGCAGCAATTGAGAAAGGAAAACAAAACAAAGACAAGCTTCCCGAGTCATGAGGCCACCAACAAATGCCGCTAAAGAATTGGGAAACTCTCTCAGGCCCGTCCGCGACCAAGGAGGAAATGATCACCAAGCTTGGATTGGTCCCCCGTCCCTTTGTGTCAATCTAGGACAGGTCCTCCCAGTCTCTCTTTGTTAAGATCGAGTCTCTAGGGTCGTCCGATGGCCTTACGCCTAAAGACTACGAGTCTGTAGCAAACACTGTATTCCCTTTCGTTTTCAATGAAATGACGAACCTTTCTGAGTATCCCTTGATTGCCACTTTAACTAATGACGAATTAAAAAAAAAAAACACTTGATAATAACTCATTAGATAAAGAAGCAGACACATTAAACGAAGAAAAAAACCAAACAACAAAAAAAAATCTTTAAGCAGGTTGTCCGAAAAAAGGAAGATCGAGCCCAAGCTGCCGAAGAGATTTTGACAAGTGTGAATCTGGGAACTGCGGAAGAGCCTAAAGAGACGCAGATTGGTGATTTCTTCGAAGGAATTGGAAAGGATGCTCTGCAAAGTCCTACAAAATCCTCAATTCAAAGAAAGTTGCCCTCTTCATCAAAGAGAACATCATATGCGTATACGGGTTGCCACCGAAATCATTTCGTATAATGGATCCCACTTCGAAGGGGAATGTGAAAACCGCCGGCGTAATTCCAAATAACCCGTCACAAGTCATCTCCCTACAGCCCCAAACCAACGGAGCCGTCGAGGCAAAGAAACAAGACTCGGGAAAATATCATCCGGAAAATGGCTGTCCCAAGGCAGTAGATTGGCCCGAGAAAGTTACACTGGCACTCGGGGCTACGTAACATCGCCGAACGGCAACCGGGGAAACACCTTTGCCCTCACATACGGAATGGAAGCCGTACTCCCAATCGAGCTGGAAATACCCTCGCTCCGTATATTGTTGGAAAGCCAGATCAACGAGGTCGAATGGCTCCAGAGTCGCCATGATGAACTGGCCCTACTAGACGAACGCCGACTGAAGGCCATGGAACACATCCGGGCCTACCAAGGAAGAATGGCTAGAGCCTTCGACAAGAAAGTAAAGCATCGGGATATCCGAGAAGGTGATCTCGTTTTGAAAGAAAAGCCCCTACCCGTATCAACCCCTCGGCAAATGGGAGCTCGTATGGGTCGGGCCGTATGTCGTCCAGAAGATCTTCTCCGGAGGAGCCATGCAACTTGCAGACCTCGACGGGAATCCCTTTGTACACCCAGTGAATGGTGACAAGCTGCGCAGATACTACGCGTAAAAAAAAAAGAGAGTGCTAAAAGAGTAATACCCAACTAGGTTGAAAACCCGAAAAGGGCGGCCTAGGTAAAAAACAGGGTTGCACCAAAAAAAAAACAAAAACAAAAAAACAAAAAAACAAAAAAAAAACAAAAAAAACAACAAAAAAAACAAAAAAAAAAAAAAAAAATCGGGTTGAACTACGAAGACCTGAGCTCCTCAAAATGAGGGGAACGTAGGCAGCCGGAAACGGTTCGGTCTAAAGCACAAATAAAGGCCATACTTTGGCATCAATACAATTAATCAGACCATGAAAGCGTCTCGAAAAACTCTAAAGCAATTCAAATATTCATTACAAGTTAAAAGCTCTTTGATGAGTCTAAGCCCGATTCATTCCTACAACTGGCAACCTGCTAAAAGAAAACTAAGATACATAATCAAATTAATGTGTCTGCCATGACAAGAAAGGGATACTCGAAAACCTCAGAGTCACTCCAAGCCACTCATCTTGGCCTCTCCCCTCTTCTTCCCCTTCGAGTCTTCTTTTCGAACAGGAAAAATGTCGCTGTTCCTCCTACCAAGCTCGGTATAGGGACAGGGTCTATCAAACCAGCCTCTGTCAGTGGCCTTAGTAGCCCTAGCGTCATCCCTCATCTCCCGTAACCTAGCCGGTAGCATAGGAGCCCTCCTCTCTGTCTCTTGACGTAAGCCTCATAATCGGCCACAACGTCTCCACTCCGTCATGAGGGTTAGCCTCGCCTCGGCCCTCCTCCTCTCGAAACAAGCCTCTGTCTTCCGCACCCACAATGGCCTCACGCCGTCTCAAAATAGCCACCCGAGTCTCTCCTGCATGCCTCTCATACCAATCCAGTACCAAGTGGTCAGAACACCGGTCTCTGACGCTCGAGGATAACCCGAGGAGGAAAGACATCATACCTCCACGCTCGGGAAAGAAATGGAAACACCGAGGGATCATCCATGGAAACAGGAGCCACCACCCCGGTGGCTATATCATCAAAATCCCCCCCAAAGGAACTGCTCTGTGCCAAACTGTCTCGTAACCAAGGACGGAATATAGAAGCCGGATTGAGAAAGCCCCGAAGCATGACCACATGGGACCCGTCCCGAAGCACTCGCGAGTCTCCACCCGCCAACAAGGCACCGACCATCTCGATGTCTTCTCGTCCGGAGACCAGCCATCCAACGCTCCCACGAGCCCCGATCATCAAAATCCACCGCAACCCCCTCCCGGCAAATGTCCAAGGCTTCGATCATATCGAGGTTTCCCGAAGAACCCCCAAACGCTCCATCGCCCACAGTGGTCAAGAGAAACGGGTCGCCCGCGCATATACCGTCTTCCGTAGCGCCCTATCGAGAGCATGAAAAGTCTCCCCGTAATCAAAGGAACGACATCTCTCGCCTGTGCGACAGTGAACGACAACATCTAGCAGAGATCGATGACAGATCCCAAAGGAATAGACCATGAACAGGGTGCCAAACACACAAAGTGCAAAGGCATCCCAGTAGGCATCATCCAAGCCTAGGCCCCTAAATCTGTCGGGAAGACCGGAAATATCGAAATGATCGGGACCGCGGATCATACCTTGCGCTTCCTCCGGGGAAAGATGAAGGAGGACGACAATCCGTCAACAAAAGAAGCCCCTCCGGCAAAGGAACCGCTATCTCTTTCACCTCCGGACCTCCAAGCAAGGCCCGAAATTCTTCGACAGTCGGAACAATCTCGTTGAAGGAAAGGCAAAAGACATGCCTTCTAGTGTCCCAAAATGAGGAAGAAGCCCTCAAAAGCTCATAATCCGGAACCAATTCCTTGAGAGACCATAAGCACTTCACCTTGTACCTTTCTTCAAAGAAGGACCTCCTCTCATGCATGATCTCCCGGAACCAATCCTTGAACTTGTTGAAGAATGACATTTGAGATTCTTGGGACAATTTTGATGGAGCTTTTCTAAAGTTTTCCATGGTTTTTCTCTCTTTCTCCCCGAAAAATGGCCGTTTGGACCGGAGGTTGGAAGAGGATATTTGAATTTGAAATAAAGCAAGACCAGTCGAACCAAAATTAAAGGACAATGTAAGAAGCCGCCCCATCCGCGCGGACATGATTGTCACAAAGTAAAAGTCTCGCAATCCAAGCCGCTACATCAAAAGAGGAATATTCCGTCCCGTTGCTTGAAACTCCGTGCAAAAATCTCCCCAAAACCACCCATATACCAAACACCCTTGCAAAAAAAACCAAGGCTCATGCAACACTGCATTCATACTGCATTGCATTCATAAAATAAAATCCTAAATTATTACATTCCAAAAAAAAAAAAAAGAGTGTGCATAAAAAAAAAACAAACAAACATCAATAAAATCCTAAATTATTACATCCATAAAAAAATGTGCATAAGCTGTACAAATCTAAATCTCAATCTCAAATCTCAAAAAAAAAATCAATCGGAGTCTCCAGCGCCCGATGTCTGCCCCCGGCCCCTCTTGCGACTCGGGCCCGCCTCCTCAGGAGCCCTGAAAATCTCGGGCTCAGAATCGTCCTCGTCTCCAGAAAAAGGCTCGTCAGGACCAACCGGCACGCTCTGATAGGGCAAGCCGAGATCTGCGAAAAAATCGTATCCGAAGGTGAAGGCGTCGGACTCCTGGACGTACGAAGACGACCCGCCATGCTGCCAAACGTGTCCCTGCCCGTGTGGATCCCCGAGAATGACGTGATCCGAAGGCAGCACCGCGCGGGGATCAAGGAGAGGAGACAGAGGAGTCTCTGAAGAAGTCTCCCGAGCGAATAGGGGAAGCCTCCCGCCCGACAGCGCCGGCCGTGGTCGCCTCGCTCTAGCCTCGAGGAGCCCCGCAAGCGACCATCCTCCTGATGAATCTCTTAGCTCCGATCACTTGCTTCGTCAGCTTCTCGACGACCACCTCCGAAAACTGCACAAAAGCAAAAGCGTCAAAAAAAAAAAAGGAAGTGATGCTAAAGATGATGAAACAAAAGAAAGAAAGGAAGAGGGGAAAAGGTGAAGCCATACCTTCATACCCGGACGAGGCCGGAAAGCTCGTGGAAGCCGCTCAGGCTGAGGGATCTGCACCCTCAATCGGACCCCATCCTGGATATAGGAAAAATCCGTCCGAGGGTACCGCGGGATCCCAAGCCCCTCTCTATCCAGGACCTGAGGCATCCTCAGCCTCCTCAAGACGAATGTCGCATATGGCTCAATCGCCACGAAATCCGAGAAGTGCCGGCCGCCGGCTCGGTAATCATCCTGTGTCACTGACCGATCGCTCGGTGCATCATATCGGCGGGAGGCTCCACCGGTGTCCTCAAAGGCGAATTCACGCCATGCCGGCGCGTCACCCTCTCTCCTAAATAATAGGCATCGCAGGTCGGACCTCTCGTAATCCTCCGCCGCACGAGTCCAAATCTCGCCGCTCTTCATGCGCCACCTCGAAGCGATCCTGTGGGAAGAATATCATCCCCTCATCCGTCTCGGCCTCCGTCAAAGGAAGGCAATCCGCGTACTCGAGAGTCGTACGCCCCTGGAGCTTATCTTCTCCCGGCATGCTTGGACCAAGACCGCATGGCCGGATACGCCCTACGTACTCCGCCGGCCGCCGCCACACCGTGACGTGAAAAACTCCAACGCCCATACCGCGAAAGGTAAAAATCAAATCAATCCAAAGGCAAAAGAAAAGTGTGTGCTCAAAAAAAAAAAAGAGAAGGAGGGGAAAGCAAAAAGAGAGCTTATACCTGTGGCAAACTCAAAGCAAGATAAGGAACTCACACTCCCTTCCTACTGCACCTATCGAGAGCAAAGTAAAGCTCGCCATCCGGCCTCTCCCCAGAGACATCTCCAGCCATCTCCATGTCCTCCAAGGACCTCAAGAAGGCAAAGACCGCCGTCCCTCAAAGCATGTCCAAAGAGCGTGCTCGAAAAGGCAAACCACAAGAAGGCCACTAGCGATCCGATCGGCGCCTATCCTCTCCTCCCCACCTCGTAACTCACAATGGTCTCCACGATCTTCCCGTAGACCACCGCATACTCCATCCCCATCCCCTTTTGGGAATAGGGAAAAATCCTGAAGAGCTCGGCAGATCGGCGTCGCCGTAGCCGTCCCGCCACTCAATGCCGCGTCCCATTAAAGGACAGCCCGTAATCGCAGCGTAATCGGAGGGCGTAACCGTAGCCTCGCCTGTAAGAAGTGAAAGGTGTGGGTCGCGTCCCACCAGTGCCGCGCCGCAGCAAACATCAAGCCCTTGCTCTTAGGGAACTTGACCAGTCCCCTCAAGCACTCAACAAACTCCCAGAGCCCCGTCTCAACAACAATCTGTCTCGGACTCGGCAAAGCTCCTCGGCCCGCATTCGGAAGCCGGTCCCCACAAGTCAACCACGGACTCCACTGATCCTCGAGTCTTCATTTTGTTCAGCTGCTCCGTCACAAAACGGTTTCCGCCCTGCAAAAAAAAAAAGAGAGAAAATGTCAAAAAAATTGCATTTGCATTTGCACAAAAAAAAAAGTGCATACACATGCATTAAAAAAAATTACGGCAGCATAACGGCATGCAATAGACATAGCCCCATTTTTCTCACAGAAAAGACAGTTTTCAGCAAATCCCATTCAACAATTTTCAATAAAAAAATGCATACATGCATATCCTACAAGAAGTCGACGGAAATAAAACTCCGTCCCATTTTCAAAAAAAAAAATGCATACATCCATATCATCCATCTTACATGCAACGGGAGGAAAAATCTGTCTCACTTTTCAAAAAAAAATCCTAAACATACATACATCTCATATTGGCAAAATGCCCATTCTTTCCAAACAAAATGCATGCATTGCATCATTCATCAATATCAATATTCAATTTCAAGAAAAAAAAATCATCATCACAATTTTCGAATTTTCACATGCAATTTTCGGATACAAAAAAAAATGTGTGGCAAAAATGCCAATTCTTTTCCCAAGCAAAATGCATATTCGGGACA
This sequence comes from Adenophora triphylla var. japonica, assembly GCA_022495995.1. Classification (NCBI taxonomy): domain Eukaryota; kingdom Viridiplantae; phylum Streptophyta; class Magnoliopsida; order Asterales; family Campanulaceae; genus Adenophora; species Adenophora triphylla. The sequence goes on along the minus strand of JAFEMH010002299.1, from coordinate 143,767 downwards.
CCAACAAATTCATTGCAACATGCATAGCATCAAAATCAAATCCAAGACAATGAACATTGCATAATTTTCGGAAAAAAAAAATTTCAAAAATCACCCAAAATTCAAATTTCAAACAAGAAATCAACAAAGGGAATGAAAAGATTTGAAGTATACCGTTCGGAGACTCGGATCAGAAGCCCAATGTTGCCAAGCATCGGGGTAGGGCTCCTCCGCAATCGATTGCGAAAGAGTATAATGCCTCCTCATCCGGACGAGCTCCAATCGTCTCTCCGCCACCGGGTCACGTCCTTGGCCTTGAAAAGCACCTTCCCCGTGTTCCATTGCTCAAAAAATCAAAGAAAACGGAGGATTTTTGAAGATTTTTTGGCCAAAAATGGCTTCCTTCCTCGGTTCTCTCTTTCTCTCCCGTAATTGCAGACAATTTCAAAAACTGAATGGGGAAGAAGAAAAGGGCGTTGGCCCTAATTAATACCCCTGACTTTCAGCTCCTATCCGCGCGGATAGAATTGTCAGGGTCAAAATGACCCTTTTGCCCCTTAAAATTCCAGGACTCTGCAACTCAGTCCCCAACTTGACAAAGTTAACCAAAGTCAGCCCCTTGTCAAGAAAATCATCACCCGGCAGTAAAACGTAAGACCGAGTGCCCCGAGAAAGATAACGGATCCCGTATCTTTCATCAAAGTCTTCCCGGCAGTCAAACGTAAGACCGATCTCCCCGAGAAAGATAACGGATCCCGTATCTTTCATCAAAATCATTCCCCGGCAGTCAAACGTAAGACCGAGTGCCCCGAGAAAGATAACGGATCTCGTATCTTTCATCAAAATCATCCCCCGGCAGTAAAACGTAAGACCGATCTCCCCGAGAAAGATAACGGATCCCGTATCTTTCATCAAAATCATTCCCCGGCAGTCAAACGTAAGACCGATCTCTCCCCGAGAAAGATAACGGATCCCGTATCTTTCATCAAAATCATTCCCCGGCAGTCAAACGTAAGACCGATCTCCCCGAGAAAGATAACGGATCCCGTATCTTTCATCAAAATCATTCCCCGGCTAGCCAAACGTAAGACCGAGGTGCCCCGAGAAAGATAACGGATCTCGTATCTTTCATCAAAATCATCCCCTATAGCCAAACGTAAGACCGATCTCCCGAGAAAGATAACGGATCCCGTATCTTTCATCAAAATCATTCGACAAGCCAAACGTAAGACCGATCTCCCCGAGAAAGATAACGGATCCCGTATCTTTCATCAAAATCATCCCTGCTAGCCAAACGTAAGACCAATCTCCCCGAGAAAGATAACGGATCCCGTATCTTTCATCAAAATCATCCCCAGCCAAACGTAAGACCGATCTCCCCGAGAAAGATAACGGATCCCGTATCTTTCATCAAAATCATCCCAGGCAGTCAAACGTAAGACCGATCTCCCCGAGAAAGATAACAGATCCCGTATCTTTCATCAAAATTTTCCCCGGCAGTCAAACGTAAGACCAATCTCCCCGAGAAAGATAACGGATCCCGTATCTTTCATCAAAATCATCCCCGGCAGTCAAACGTAAGACCGATCTCCCCGAGAAAGATAACGGATCCCGTATCTTTCATCAAAATCATCCCCGGCAGTCAAACGTAAGACCGATTTCCCCGAGAAAGATAATGAGATCCCGTATCTTTCATCAAAATCCTTCCCGACAGTAAAACGTAAGTCCGATCTCTCCGAGAAAGTTAACGGAATCCCGTTTGTTTCATCAAAATCATTCGACGGCAGTCAAACGTAAGACCGATTTCCCCGAGAAAGATAACGAGATCCCGTATCTTTCATCAAAATTTTCCCCGGCAGTCAAATGTAAGACCGATTTCCCAGACAAATACGTCTGATTTTCCCCAGCAAAGGCTAACAAAATCCCCAGCAAAGATAACGGAATCCCAAAAGCCAACGGAATCTCGAGTAGTACTCGAACTACGAAAGGGCTTGATTCCCACTAGCGATACGTAGGTAGCCTATCATTAGGTCCAGCCCCCCGACCAAAACGGTCACCCTCTCCTTCGGCAGCAGACGAAGTCCACCGAAAGGCCATTCCAAATTAAGGTCCGAGGCACCTAAAAAGCCATCATCATCAAGGTTCGAGGCACCTAAAACGCCATCTCCAAGGTTCGAGGCACCTAAAACGCCATCTCCAAGGTTTGAGGCACCTAAGACGCTATCACTAGGAAAACGATAAATCACCAAAAATCCCCAGCAGAGCGGATAGCCATCAGACCGAAAATGGTCATTCCTATCCCCAGCAGAGCGGATAGCCATCAAACCGAAAATGGTCATTCCTATCCCCAGCAGAGCGGATAGCCATCAGACCGAAAATGGTCATCTCTTATCCCCAGCAGAGTTTCTTTCCAAAGAACCGACCGCAGTAACTCGCTCATAAGGTTCGAGGCACCTAAAACGCCATCATCTCCAGGGTCAAAGACCCGAACTACGACTGGCTTGATTCCCATTCGGGATACGTAGGTAGCCTATCGCTAGGTTCAGCCACCCGATCACTCGATCATCCTGCCAAATATGGAGCCTTACTCTTATCGACGACCCCGCTTCCTTCGAAAGCGCCGTCGCCGAGGGGCTACTGTAAGTGCTCCAATTTGAGCTTGTTAGAATTTTCGTTAGAAAATTAACGAAAGTTATAACATTTCTAACAATTCCTAACAATCCTAACTTTTCTAACAAAGTGAGGGTAAAATGGGCATTGTTATTTAAGGTTAAACCTCAAAAAGAATCTTAAAAAGAAAAAACAAAAGAAGAAAACCATAAATAGAAATGCTGGAAACATAAACTGGCTGTTTAATTTGAATTTCAAAAAGAAATATTCCTCTTGTCCAAAGCTGGAGCTGCATTTAATGAACAGTGCACGCTGAGGGGACTTGTCCGCGCGGATGAGTTTGTCATTTCAGGAGGGCTATAAATTGAGCCCTCCAGTCACAAAAATAAGGAGCCACAACACATTTTGCACCGAACCTCTGGCGAAATATAGAGAGAAAACAGTGAGAATTCACTTGAATTGTCACCATTTTCTCTCCAATCTTTCCCAATTCATACTCATCCACTCACTCTCATATTAAAGCCCTAAACACTCATACACTCAAGCCAAAAATCTCAAGAACACAAAGAAGATTGGTAAACCCTCCTTCTCCTAACCCTAAATCTCATCCATGCATGCATCTTCAAACTACAAAATGTAGTTCCTTCATCTTCTTGCTTTAGATCTAAGAAGATCACCATGGAAGACCATCTCCATGGATGATCTTCTACAAAGATCAATATTATTTTCAAGTTCCCTTACTTTCTTGCAAAGAAAACTCATTTTCAAAACCCTAAAAACCATTTTTAAGCATAAAATCTCATTTTCAAAGGATAAAAATCCCCTTCCCAAGCAAATGAAATGCTTAGTCCTAATGTACCCCAAGGATGGTTTGGTATAGTTGATTCACCACTAAAATGTCTAGTGATCACTAACCAAAACCTAGGGAAATGGGGACAAGCATGGATGCAAAACCCCCCTTAAAATCATATTTTCTTTCTTGAGAAGTTGCTGTCCAGTAGCAATTTTCTCAGACCTCAGTCCATGGTCTAATTTTTTTGGACACAGATGAACTAGGAATTTGGTGTTGACTACAAAACAATTTTTGTAGCCAACATCCAGAGCTTTCCAGAAATATTTTTACTTTATTTTTTGGGTGAGTAAAACTCCTCTTTTCAAATTTTCTTTCAGAGGCTAGTTCATCAGCTTCTGGGAATCCAGATCTCATATCTGAGGTTTCCAGAAGGTTTTGACCCCTCAAATCTTCTCCAAAATGGAAAATTCCTTCTCATAAATCTTATTTAAGGTGTCTAGAACAACTTTCATTCTCTGAGTTTATCCAGATTATGAAGTTTTAAGACCCTTGAATCCATTTCAAAATCAAAGGTCCACTGCCTTTTTCATTCTGGCAGAAATGGCTCTCAACTTCAAAAGGTCTTTTGAGTACCAAATCTCAATCCAAAAATCCCCCAAAAAATCATGGGATCAGTTTAAAGTCTTAAAAAGATATCCCAATTTTTACTTTTCTGAGTTTCAAAGTATTTTGGCCAAAACATACACACATACACACACACAAATGATTTTCAGCTTGGAAGACTCGTTTTACGAGGCATTCCGGGTGCACACTAACGTCCTTCCCGGCGTGTAACATGACCTCCGAACCTAAATCTCTGATCTCGGGCTTTTTTCAAATTTTTGGCCCTCAAAATTAAAATGGCGTGGCGACTCCGTTTCGTTGATTTTTTCAAACAAAAATGGGAAAATTTTCGATACATCACACATCATCACAGTGTCCTAACCTCATTGCTTGCAGCTGGAGCCTGATCAGCTTTATCTGCAACTGTTGTACCAAAGGACAAAAGTGGATATTGTGGACCAATGAGATTGCATCAAGTACTGTCCTTACAACAGCTGTGTCCAACGTCTAGTTTCTTGATGCTTGGGTATAAATACTCCTAATCTTCACCATTTGAAGATTGCTTGAAAAATTGAGAAGTGTTGTGTTCATAGAAGCTGAAGCTCTGCTCAGAAATTCATAAGTCCTTTGAATCTTCATCTTCTACCTTCAAGAAATATTCCCCAGCCCAGAAATCAAGCCTTAACACATTCAAGAATCATTGAGCTCTACATCTCTCAGATTTAAAGAGCCTTGATCTTGAACACACACACACCTCACTTGTTTAAACACATAGTTTATTCATTTGAGATACATTGGTTATAGTCTAGGATTTGTTCTTCATAGAAAAGATTTTATTGTACTTTGTAATCTCTCAAATACTTAATATAAAATATCTCTTAGAAATCCAAGACTAACCATCTTGGTAGTGGATGTAGATCGTTTATCGATTGAACCACTCCAAATAGCGTGTTCTTATTTCCTGCATTTATATTTCTTGTGCTTACTAATTATTTATCTCTGTCTCTGTTTGATCTTTATATAGTTATCCTTTATTGTGAAATAGTGTTTGGAGTTAACATTGTCAAAGCCTCACTTTTTGCAAACTGCACCTTCTGTAAACCGCACTACTAAACCGCTTTGCAAAACCGCCTCTCCCAAAACCGCTTTATAACTCATATATTCCGCTGTGCATTTTACAACTCTACTTGCAGTTTCTTACACACTGCAAGAGGTTTTGTAAGCTTAGAGGTTTAGTTTTTAAAGAGGGCGAAAAATTTGTAACAGCTATTCACCCCTCCTCTAGCTGTATTTTCACCCTTGTTGCCACCTTTGGGACCAACAGAGAGCGATTGAAGATCCCGTGGAGGATAAAGATTTCCAACGCAGTCCTTGGCTCTCGGCACTTGAACTGCTCAATGGCGATGGTATGATTCCTGCTACCCCTTTGAATACTATCAAGGGTGGATGTATCAATTTTGATACGATTAATGTTGTTGTTGCTGTTGTCAAGACCATCACACGAAATGAATTTGGTGACGCTATGGTGAATTTGAAGGTTAGCATATGAGTTTTGTATGTTTTCTAGCATGATTAGTATATGTCTTATCTTACTAATAAAGGTAAAATTGATAGGATCCTACAGGAACAATAGGTGCTTCAATTCATCATAAGGTGTTTTTTGAGAGTGAGTTCGCTAATGACATATCGATTGGTTCTGTTATGATACTTCATCAGGTATGATTTATTAAAAATGCAACAGCTGGAACCTATTATTAATATTGCCATCTAATCATGTTGCTTTGTAATTTTTAGGTTGTTGTTTTCTCCCCCTTACGTAAAGCATATTATCTTAACATCACACTCCCCAATGTATTCAAGGTAAATTTGTTAGGATCCTACTCTGAATGAGTGATTGTTCAACAAATGACATTAGTTTATTTGTATTGCAGGTATTCCATAAGGATTTCATCCCATCTGATTTTCCATGAAGGGGTTTTTCATGTCACCTGGAAGTGGTTACTTAATATTTTGTTTAATTAATGTAATAGTTGTTGAACTTGTATTATCTATCCTATGTGATCGGGATGTGATCACTAATTTGAACTATTTATTTTAATGTTATTTAAGTTTTTTAAAGTCCTAAATATAAATGTTAATCTTTCCTACAACAAAATGAAAAAAGGGTTGACTCTACATATTTATATTAGGGCAAAAGTTATATTAATTGGGCAGATATTTTGGGAATCGCCTTGGCTGGAAAGAATGGCCTTGGCTCATGGCAGTCGCCATAAAATCAGACTTGGATGGAAGGAATGGCCTTGGCCCTTGGCATGCGCCATAAAATCAGCCTTGGCTGGAAAGAATGGCCTTGTGCTATTTCTCTTATTGTAACATAACACAACATTCACTCCTTGGTAAATAACATAACAACATTCATACTTGAATATATTACTACTTCAAATAAAATAATGATACTTAATTGTTCAAAGTAGTAAACTTAAGAACTAAAAATGCAAATCACAATCAATTCTGCTCCCTAAGAGTTGGACACCTCCTTCGAGTGTGACCTTCTACCTTGCAAATCCCACAACGATTCTTCTTCTTAGAAACTTGCCAATCCATAGAGTTTTTCAATCTCCTTAACTTGGGTCTTCCTTGCTTATCACGGCGGTGGTCCGGGTTAGGATAAAAACGTGGGACAATGTGATCCACATTCCAATAGGCCTCATCATGGATTGGAGGAAAAGAACAACTCCACGTCTTGTAGTACAAGTCAAGGCTGTAAAAATAATCAATATATTTCAAACCATCAACGTTTTGCGTTTTGAAACACGCAAGAACATGCGAACAAGGGTAATGATATTGGGTCCATTTGCCACAAGTGCATTTTCCAGCACCCAATTTCACAACTTGAATGTGTCCACCTTTGTCACCTCGTACTCTAGTTGTCACTTGATAAACACCTGCTGGCGTGTCGTTAAACCTTCTAACTTGATGAAACCCAGCCTTTCTCAAGTTATACCGGTATCTATTATCGACCCTCTGACTGAATTTTAAGGTGGTATTTACCTGTGGGATACTAGGATCTCCCCCTAAAGCCCGGATTGCTTTATTGAGTCTATCTTGAAAGTATGACACACACCTGTAGAAGGAGGTTTCAACAATTGCTGAAATAGGCATCCCCCGAGCTCCTTTCATTACACCATTAAAAACTTCAGACAAATTGGTAGTCCTAATGTCGTACCTATATCCACCATCATGAGCCATTGTCCACTTTCTAGCATCCAAGTAGTCAAACCATTTAACCGCCTCAGGGTTGATTATACGAATCTGCCTCAAATAACATTTCAACTTTTTGTCTTGGGTGGTGCTAACAACTCTCTAGAAAAGATCTTTTAATCCAACACCCTTGTGAGCTTTAAGAAAATTAGCTCGCAAATGCAACATGCACCATCTGTGAACGACATTTCGAGGCCAGGAACTGTTGTCTCCAACTATGGAAAGGATGCCACCATGTCGATCAGATATCAAGCAAATACTATGACCCTTAATAACATGTTTGCAAAGAAGATGTAGAAACCAGCACCAATTGCGGTAGTCCTCCTTTTCAACAATAGCAAATGCGAGAGGAAGTATACAATCATTTGCATCAACACCCATGACAATAAGTATAACCCCTTTATATCTTCCATGCATGAATATGCCATCAACAGAAATAATAGGACGACAATAAGAGAGCGCTTCTAAACAAGTGCCAAATGCCCAAAATACACGATCAAACATACCTAAAGCACCAGGAGGAGGAGGATCAGAATACTCCACAATTGTTCCAGGGTTCCACTTTTGGATAGCTGCTAACAAACGTGGCAACCTTATGTATGATCCTTCCCAGTCTCCATATGCCTCTGCAATGGCTTTTTGTTTACCACACCATGCTTTTCTATATGAAACATCCTTCCCATGATTAGTTTTTATTGTTGCCTTTACAACTGAAATCTTCACCTCGGGATCAGCCTTAACAAGTTCCAAAACTTCTCGTCCTATGAACTTAGCATCTAAGTTTTGATGATCTTCGGTAATTTCTGTACCCAATCAAGAATGAGGACCCGTGTACTTGGTTATTTTCCAATAACCACTCTTCTTCAAACTCACATTCACATAAAAATTGCATGAAAAATCTTTCACCAAACATTCAATCGTCCACTTTCGGATTGTGCATCTTTTAACCTTGAAGCGCAAATTTTTCTTAATATGAAACATTTTCATTTTATGTTGCACCTCAAACTTCTGAGAAAAGCGCATACCTTTAGCAAGATCATCAAATTCTCCATTCCAAGCCTCAAAGTTACATTCGTTATTATCATAAATTTCTGATCCTTCCCCAATATCACCATAAAATTGATAGTCTGCACTCTCATACACGTTATCTTGCGGCTGTTCGTAACCAACAAAATGTACCCCCAAATCTTCCTCACCCCATCATCACCCTCATTCTCGCTAACATCGGTAGCACTACTACAATCATCGTATCCATCATCACGATCATAATTTATAAGGGCCCCAATATTTTCTTCATAATTTGGATCATTATCTGAATCATCATACCATTCCCCATCTCTCTCTTCCTCCCCCTCCTCCTCTCCCTCTTCCTCTTCCTCCTCCTCCTCTCCCTCACCCTCTCCCTCTTCCTCTCCCTCTTCCACATGTGTTTCTATACTTGTTCTAGCGCCCCTCTCATTATAATAGCTTAAAGAATCCATCTGTAAGGTATCCATGTCATTAACATACTCATTTTGGAAT